>SSNS01000931.1:0-52968 GCA_006937985.1 Aphyosemion australe
GCAGAAAAAGCTGAATATCTCCTAAAATATTAAACGTATCAATACCAAAAGTAATAGCCGGAAAGAGCTTAACAAGCTGAACGATTTGATACCAAATTTGCTGAAATAGCTGAAAATGTTAAGGAGTTGAAAAGGTTCAAAAAAGTGTACGGAAGCAGAATAATAAGAAGAAGAAGAAGAAGAAGAAGAAGAATAATAAAGAGAAACAGGAAAACAATAGTTTGAATGCTTAACAGCATTCAAACTAATAAAGAGAAACAGGAAAACAATAGTTTGAATGCTTAACAGCATTCAAACTAATAAAGAGAAACAGGAAAACAATAGTTTGAATGCTTAACAGCATTCAAACTAATAATAAAGAGAAACAGGAAAACAATAGTTTGAATGCTTAACAGCATTCAAACTAATAATAAAGAGAAACAGGAAAACAATAGTTTGAATGCTTAACAGCATTCAAACTAATAAAACTAGCAGTGGGTGGTATGTAGGGACGGGTACCTTTGACATTTGAATCAATACAGTACCAATTCCCAGTACCGACGAATCCATACCGGAGTGTTTAATAATTCATTAAATCTCTTTTTTAATTAAATATATTTTTTTTCTCAATATTTAACCATATATGATAAATATCACAATAATAACACAAGACTGTTTGTATTTTATCATCGTAGTGTTAAGAAAACCTTTAACCACAACTGTTTCTAAATGATGCAATAATTAAAACCCAGCTCCATGAACTCCTATTCCTCTCCTATGCCCTCTGGAATAACTATGTGATGGTGGGTCCTTCTAGTATTAGAAACTGCAAATGAAACTGAAGCAAACATCTTTGCTGTGAACTAAGTTTACTGTGTATCTTCATTCCTTTTGCCGTTCTTTTTCAAACTGTTGATTTTTCGACTTGGAAGTCGGAAATTCCTTAGGTTGGCCAGCAATTTTTCAGGGGTGGCCATGGGCCCCCACAGCCACCCCTTGGGGGCGCCACTGACATCTAGAACTCATGAAAGAATAAAGTTACGTTAAAACCAGGCACACCATTGTTTTTCTTGTGACGTTACCAATAAGTTTGATGTGTCACATGACCCTCTTCCTATTGAATAAACAAAAGTTGGATCCAAGATGGCCGACTTCAAAATGGCCACCATGGTCACCACCCATCTTGAAAAATTTCCCCCCTCACATATACTAATGTGCCACAAACAGGACGTTAATATCACCAACCATTCCCATTTTATTAAGGTGTATCCATAAAAATGGCCCACCCTGTGTGTATACATACATACATACCGTAAATCCTCTAATATTGGCCTGTACTCCATTACCGGCCGGGTCTCCTATATTAGCCGGTCTCGCTGTCAGCAGGGGTAAATAAAGGCCGGTCTCTAATAGTGGCCGGGGCTACTTTTAGAAACGTATGGTTTTTGTCCGGAGATCGACGGTAAAGTGAGCCCTCACTCGATTTTTTGAGGCGCACGCATTCCACGTTTTACGGTAACAGCGGACTAGTGGATCATAATCTCCGGCTGCAAGATGAGCAGAAACAGAACGGATAATGCTAGTTTGCAGTGATCACTTCATCACAGGTAAGGGCTTACTAAAGGTTTTTATGGCGTTTTATTGAACAGTTTGTTGTGTTGAAGGTGAGCAAAAACAGACTAGCAGGCAACTACTTCAGGGAACAGTTCTTTACTTTCGTTTTTACTCAGGCGGAGATCAGGCACAACCAAGCAACACATATTCCAAAGAGTCACACTGCCACCTACTGGCAGGATTTATGAACACAGGCCCCATAACCTCACAGTAATTTAGAAACGCAGCTACAAAAACAGCAGGTAAACAGTTTGATACTGTTTTCACGTGTCCTCACCGCAAATAGCTTTCAGAGTGCTAATGTTTTTAGCAGTTAGCTCAGTGTTGTAACGTGGCATTAATACCGGTACCTTAATAAAAATATAAAATCAAACAAATGTACCAGAAATGTGGATTTAAAAAGGCATAAAACGTTAGTTATAAGTCCGACTTTTAAAATGAAATTAGTTATAACCTAAAGGAAGATATCACGTCTGTGCCAGCACATTTAGAACACTCACTTTCATCCGTCACGCTGTGTTTTATAGTAGAGCAAAACACTTCCTGTCCACTATTTGAGTTCAGCGCGGCAGCAGGGTCACCTGAGTGAAACTCAGCAATCAACACTTTTGATTTGCATGTGAGACTTCAGTCACCGCTCAAATAGACACAAAATCTTGTTTTTATTCATTCTACTGGTAGTTTATTTTGCTCAAATTGAAATAGAGGCCTGTCTCTAATTCTGGCCTCCTTCCAATAAAGGCCTGAACCAGGATGCGCTTGAGTAAATAAAGGCCCGGGCCTGTATTAGAGGATTTACGGTATATATATATATATAGTTATAACGCAGGAGGTCGTAACAGTGTGCAGAAAAACGTTCCTCTGACACATGGCAGCTTCTTTAAAACTCTCCTTGTTTCTTCTAGACGAGATTCAAACATCCCGTGAGACGTTACTGTTTACGTTTTTGCAATAACAAATTTAGTATCTCATATTACTGAAAAACATTCTTGATATTATACAAGATAATACTTCTTTTTTGTTGCTCTGGCAGCAATATGGTTCCATACCCTCTCAATCAAACGAGTAGGAAAAAAGTTTCAATGCTACTTTCTTTTAAAAACGGTCTGCTTTGTTGATAAGTAATTTTCATCAAATGGGACGAGGTTGAAAGCTGGAAAATGGAGTCTGAAACACATTTATTTGTTATTTTGGGTACAACTTCACCAACTCTTGAAGTTCAAAATAACTTTTTTATTTCTAAATCAGAAGGGGTTGGAACGGGAGGATTTTTTTCTCTGCAGCAGAACATCAGAGCTGTTGCTGTGTTTAGGCTCTAATGTGTCAGAGAGTCAAAACTCAAAAAGAAAATCTCCTAAATACGCTTGAGCAAACTCTGTGTGGTCTTTGATGAATTGGAAAACACATTGCTTCAACATGAGTCAGTAATATATTTTTTTGCCCACAGAAACACACACAACCGTGTGTGTGTGTGTGTGTGTGTGTGTGTGTTTTCCCTGAAAGGTTTTTATTGTGTGGTGCAACTGACTCCATATCTGCAGTTATCAAATGATGTTTGACTGCGCGGCCGGGGAAGATGTGATTTGTTCTGCATTTTCATTCCAAACTCCGTCTGCAAACAAAATTCCACTCACTGACTGATAAAGAAATTTGAATTAAATTAAACCAAAAAGAACTCGGCAATAATGGAATCTGTTCTTTTTTTCCTGACCGGCCTGTCTCTCATTATTCTTTATCTTTCAAAACGGGAACAAATATTATTTAAATTCTTTTTGTTCGTTTCATTTCTGCATGCTGACTAATTTCATTGTCTCGTGCTCTTGCAGCTGAAACAGATGGTGAAAGCTGGTTCAACTTGAGGAAATTCAGTATATGTTTACTTCTAGTCTTTATATTATATTATGATTGTAAGTGACTATGTGTGATCATTTAGAGAAGTCATTTCTACACAGCTCTAGATTTGATGGACATGAATGAAGCAGTTGACGCTTGTCACTGGGATGGTACCCTTGAAGAAACTTTAGCCTTTCTTTTATATTTTTCCCTGATGAGGATCTGAATCCTTTTGTGCTGAAAAGGGAGCTAAGCCAGAAAGCAAAGCTCTCATTTTAGCGAGCGATGTTCGTTCCGATCCTCACCCATGGTCATGAGCTTTGGGTAACAACCGAAAGAATAATATTCTGAATAACCACACAAGTACTGTGTTTACACTGTTACATAAACTCTGTTTGAATTGTGTTTTCAGCCAAATAATGAGAAAAAGGGCTGTTAGAGCGAGTTTCCCTGTTGCTAATGCCAAAATCCAAAAGCATTTTATTTTGAAAGACTTTACAGGAAGTGTTTCTACATATCTATTGTAACTTGATGAATGTAGTTCCCGCTTATCCTCCTCCCAACAGGACAAAAACAAAAGTTATGATTTATTTATTTTTTGCTTGCTTGTAGCACCCCCTAGTGTCCGTCGCAGCGACGTCCTTCCCAGGTCATTTCTGCACGTCCAGATTTTGTCCCCTGTAGGTGCAGACTGTGACGTTGTATGACGTCTTTTTCATGACGTCTCCTGCACATCCTGATTTCACATCCTTAGGACGTCCAAATAAGGTCTAATTCTGGTCCAAATGTGGTCATCCTTCTCTAGTCCCTCAGACACGTCGCAGCAACATCTTTTTCAGGTCATTTTTGCACATCCAGATATGGTCGATTTCTGGTCCAAATGAGGTCATCCACAACAATCTAATTTGGACCAGAATTAGATCTTATCTGGAGGTCCCAGAGACGTCACTACAGGACGTCCAGAAGACGTCGATAAAAGATGCCATCTGGCGTCACAGTCTGCACCTTAAGTGCACCAAAAATGAAGGTGCAGAAATGACCTGGAAAAGACGTCACCACGACGTGTCTTCGAGCAGTGAGCAACAATATTTTAATTTCATTTCTTGCACCTGTTTTGGACGTGCCCATGACGTCCAAAAATGTTCCCCAACCCAAGGTCCAAATGTATCACGTCATAATGACGTCCAAACGAGGTCATAGTTAGACGTCGTAATATTGGACCTGGTTTGCACGTCCACCGGACGTCTAAAATCGGTCTAGACTGACGGACTCAATATAGACCTCATCTACACGTCCATGTGACGTTGATTGTTTGCTGAGTGTGCTCAAATCTGCATGAAAAACTATAACAAGAGGAAAAACAAACAACTAATCGCATTTCTACATTCACATTCACCCGTTCATACACTAATCAGCAAATCAGGGGCTAGATTTGGCTACGTGGTGGTGAAGCTGGGATCAAAGCACCAACCTTCTGATGAAAATGCATAGTTTTATCTACATCCACCCACGTTTGGTTTCAAAGGAACCCGAGTATGCAGATATTGGTTATAGATCCATTATGATCAAACATTATACTTTATCATTCATAATGACCACCACATATGCAACCATTATGCTTGAGAACAGAATTGCACCTTTCAAACCCTCAAAATGGGACACTCAAGGTCCGATTTCCAACCCTACAGGGTGCATAAATACATTTTTCCTCGGGGGACAAACCTTCGCTTGTCCTGTACCCTTATTTTTAACCATGTGGATGAAGGAAGCGGCTCTAAACTTTAATTCTTTTCTTCTTTGTGCCTCAGATGTTTGGATCCCTTTTTAAACCCTTTTCCTACAAAAAAAGTCAACATTTTTTCTGCTCTGAGCAAGAATTGTGCTCAAAGAAACAGAATTTGTCCGTGTGCCGCCGGGTCAATATCTAGTCTTGAGTTTCTTGCCGTGGTCAGCAAAGGCCAAACAATTGCAAAAGCAGAGCGAAGCAAAGATGGTTGATAGCATTTGTTCATAAAACCAAGCTGGTACTATGTGAGGACAGAAAGTGGCTGTTTTTCAGCCCAGGACTTATTCTCGTTATCTTTGGCCTCACTTGAAAAGATCGTCTGCTGCTCAGAAACCAGAAACATAAGCTGGCAGATCGACTTGTGGGTGCCATAAGAAAGACGATAACAGAAGGATGGAGAGGTGCTGGAGTGCCCCCAGCTCACATCTAGTACAGAATGAATAGAGCAGCCATCTGGTCGCTCCTAAATGGGAAGGCTACCTTATTCCCATGCATGTTTCCCTCAACAAAGTTGAATCAGTCCGAGGTAAGTGCCTCTTACGTCTGTTGTATCAACTAAACACTCAGTGGCTCAAATTTGCAGTCTTTCGTGAGCTGCTCAGTGTGGAGATTATTTTCCTTAAACAGCAATTACAACTCCACTCCACCTTAATGATTGGAGCGGAAAGAGAGGTCCACATTTTAGTCAGTAAATTGCTTTCCCTGGTTTTTATTTTTTTCCTAGACGAGCCCGCTGTTTGCTGTTCTCCTGGTATTGTGCGGCGTATCCAACGCCACAGGAACCCGAGGTGGGTCAATACTTTTCTCATTGTGGATGCAATGAAAGCAAACTGTCTCATTATTCTTCCTTTTCAGAAATTCTTATTTAGATTGTAGCCCGGATCCGACTCCGATTGTTCGCCGCGGAAAATTTGCACATGTCATCTCCCCGGGGGGGCGGAGCGGCTCTGCTTTAAAAGCAGGGCGGACGCAGACGTGATCAGACAGAAGGTGGACACTGCTTCACGTCTATGTTAATGAAGCAAAAGGGTTTGGAAAAAAGGGGAAATTAATTAAAGTGTAGCGGAAACAAGAAGCTGCAGGAACTATTTTGGTGAGTTTTTTACGGTGCAGTCTAAACAATGCCTCACCTCACGCTGACAGCAAACGCTTGCAGAGTTGTGTTCGTGAGTGTAGGCTCAGGATCAGCCAGGTGAGGTAAAAAGAGAATGCTGCTTTAAATCGAAGTTGTTTTCTGGCTGCTGTTCGATTAAATCTGTCGTCTCCTGATCTTTTATCTGAGGCTAGCTGAAAAGAAAAAAGTGTCATTGTTAGAGAATATTCATGTTTCAGTAGATAAATAAAGCTGTATATTTTTCAAAATATCTTCATTTCCATTATTCCTAAAGGCTGCAATTTCCCCACCGCACCACTAGGTGGCGATGTCACCCACATTAATAAGCAAAGACCGTTTTCAGCTTCGGTAAAAATGATCCTGAAATCAAGTTTCTATTTGATATCGTTTACGTCTCAGATATGATCCATTTATTACGTGATTAAAGACGAGTTACAGGATCGGGACGGAGCGAGACGGCAAAATGGACTGTTGAGTCCGTTTCTGACAAGCTTTAGATGGTATCAAAGGATGTTGGCCTAAATTTGCAAAAGCAGACGGTCATCTGGCAAAAAAAATTTCTTTTGTATTTTTACACCTGCTGAAAAAAACAGCATATGTTGTGTTTTGGTGCTGGTTTAGCTGGTGGACCAGCATATGAATCTGGTCCAGGATGGAATGCTGATCTAGCATCCAATCAGCATCCCATGCTGGACCAGCCTCCAAACATATGCTGTTTTTTTCAGCAGAGAAATGAAAATATTAAAATGTTTGTGCCTTGATTATACTTATAAAACTCTATAACTTTGAAAAATAGAATCTGCATGAACAGCTATGAAATTTTTCAGGTCAAAGTTGTTATAAGGTGGCAGAAATCCATGTTATTGGCAAAGTTCAAACTAGCCGTTAGCTTATCAGTCTGGTCCTAACTAACTTTTTTCCTCAAATTGAGGTTTTACGAAAATTTATTTACAACTAAATATTTGTTTATTTGTACATAATCCATGATATGGAACAATGTCCTTTTCATGCTAGTCTTCAGGGGCGTGTCCAGGGAGTGGCCTGGCACATGCCACCCTTGAAATCTGATTGGCCACATCACTGAGTTCCATTTAAATTGACTTTACATTGTCCACAAAAGGCTTGGGGATATAAAGCCCAAAACAGTGGCAGAATACTCCAGCCACAGGCCTACAGAACATTGCTGTATTTTTATTCTTCGTTATATTTTTACATTGACATAAATAGTATTCAGAATCCTGGTCCCAGTCCCACTCCACTCCATTTGGTGGCAGTAAGACCTGGCTTGCTAACCACCACAAAACAGCTCGAAGAAGAAAAAGAAGAGAGAAAATTGGTCATGACACAATGTGGAGCTCAGAAATTCACTAGAATGAAAAAAAAAAGAATGATTTTGTGAGGGATGACCATAGATGCCACCCAAGTGCCCCACCTGGGCCACCCCGTTTTAAAAGGCCTGGGCACGCCACTGCTATTCTTTCAGACCAGTTCCTTCAGATGTTTGTGCAAAACCTTAATTAATGAAGGTTAGGGTTAGGGAGGCACATTTTTAAAAGTTAGTAGCAAAACCTTTAGATTTAGCAAAGCTTTTCTTGAGCTGATTGATTATATGAATGAGATGTGTGGACTTTTAAACTGCTCTTCTATTGGTAATTACTTGTGAAAACAGTGAATTTGTGTATTTACATAAAAAACACATAAAATCTGATCTAAATGTGTAAAACTAAAAAGATTTTTGTCATCTTTAATTGTATTTTTTATCGTATTGTCTCTCAATGACAGAAGCAGATCTGAAACACAGCAAAGAAAACTCTAAAAGCTCCAAACCCCCCATACAGAGAATAACATCTGTTCATTAACTGGATGTGATGGGAGACACTTGCACTTCATGTTGTCATTTTCATGTTTAAACAGCCATGCTTGCATGTCACGACTGTAGAATATAAAAAGCATGAAAGCATTTGGAGAATTTCACCATCTGCATGTCCTGGATGCTATTTGCATGTTTGGAGATGCAGCTGTGGTGTGAGCAAAAACAGTTTTCATTGTGACTTTATGCTTTTTCCACATTATGTCTTGTTACAAATGATTATTTTACACCAAAGCTCAGGAAATATTTATTCTTAGCTGTTAAAGTCAAAACGTGATCTTTTTTTATTGCAGAAAAGGTTTTAACACAAGCGAGGAAGTGAAGAATTTTGCAGAAAGTAGGCCAGCACATATGGGAGTGATGTGACTGAGCCGGTGCCAAGGAGAAGTTGTCCTTTTGATCACCTGGAAACCCCCTAGAGGTACCAGTGTCCTTCTGAAAGACAATAAGATCACCTTTAATCTAAAATAATAAAGATACAAACGACAGAACCAGGAAGGGGACCATGGAGTGGTTGTGTGTTCTGCTAAACTGCTGATTAACAAGAAGAATAATTACTTCATCTTTAAAATAAACTTGGTTGAATGATCAAAACCCAACTTTTAGACTCGTAAAAGGGTCTCCTTTGATCTCATGCATAGACGTCTGCACACTTTGATCTCTTTATACGGGGTGCTGATCGTAAATTACATTAAAAATTAAAAGCCACATTTTGCCGTATCTGGCTCTTGGTAAAAGTAAAGATTAATAGTAAAATTTGACTTTTGCACCAAATTACATTTAGACATGTCCACATTTTTAAACACATATCTAAACAAATTCATATTTAGGCTCAAATATAAAATGAAATGAAACCTAAACGTGAAGTTTTGTATCTAAATGTTGAAATCTGAATATGTGGCTGTTAAAGAACCATATTTGATAGACGCATTTCTACCTTTAAAACAAGATTAGTAAATTCCTCAAAACTACGCCCCCAGTGGAGGATCAAAGTACTGCAGGTGGCAAATACAATCATAGCAATAACAATACTAATACTAATAATAATATTCTAAATGATCTTTAATAAAATGTTGCATCAACTTAAGATAATAAATAGTTCAAATAAAAAGCTGAATTTTATTATTATTTAATGTTTCAAGTTTCAAATATTTACCAATTAAGATTGCCATGAAACAGAAGTAGCCTACCAAAATAAAAGCATGGTGATCAAACATGTCAGAGTCCCACTTACGGTCCATTTAACCATGCTAATATATTAAACGTTCAACATTTTTCTCCCATTCTGTGGAACGATTACCTCTTTATATCCTGCACAGGATCAAGGTGTGCTTTATTTTACCGTCAGTGTCATGAAATATTTGGTTTGGGTGCACGATATGGGTCAGTCAAGATGCATCAGCCAGGCACTCCAAATGATGCCGTTTGATTTGACATCCAGAGTTATAACGAAAACTTCTGGTTCTAAGGCCCCAAATGCAAAAGCCTGACATGCTGATAACAGTAATGAAAAGATTGTCCAAGGTCATACATTGAGTTAGTTACCAATGTGGATATGAAGAGGACTATGGCATCTGGCTTCTGCTGGTACCCAAAAACCAAGAGTACAAGGTGACCAAAACAACAAAAGTGCAATTTGGCGAAAATACAAACTGAAATCCCCCGACAACACTGTAACCTTTGCAGCTTTGTGATCTCCTATAGACTGCTGTAAAAAATGTCTCTTCTGGTCACTTAACTCTACTTTTTACACCACACAGCCTCTCTCCTGGAACCCTGAATGGATTAAATGACTGGTGTACTTTGACAGAATAAAACTTTTAATGTTAATAATGTCCATGGATGCCTTTTGGTGCTGAGCAGTGATGTCTCTCACTGCCGAAAGGGTCGTGATAGGCTGATGTCAAGGGCCTATTTTGTTAGGAGACATAACGTCTGGGAGGACCGAGCCGTCGTATTACCCTGTCACGGTCACCTTCCTCCCTACCAGAAATTTCTTTAAACTCATAGAGTGGAAACGTGGCTAAAGCGTGATTTTGGTCTTGTTACTTAAATGTTTCCACATGATTTGCCACTGACCTGCATGATTTGATCAGAAGTGTCCTTCATTAAAGTAACAACGAGTTTGCTGCTCCTACACCCTACTGGTTGAAAGTGGAACTACAACTGTCGTAAACAATCCTGCTGCAGCCTGCTGTAGCTAGCGCAACGAGCTAACACTATCATGAGCCAACTAATACTAAAATAAACCACGAAGTAAAAAGATTCACACTGTTGGACAAAAACTATTATTATTTACAAGTCCAGTAGCAATAAAGCCAGGTCACCATCAGTCCGTGATTTTGTAGCCTCCTTTAGCTCCTCAAGCTAGCGTAGGCCGCGCCGATGTTCACTCTGGTTTTAGCTCTTTGCTTCACCTCCAAAGACATTACTCTGTTACTTTTACTTCCAGGAAGTAACAGAAAAGGCAAACTTCTTCTTTTTCTTTTTCTTGAGCTTTTTATTGACGATCGACGAACTGAAGATGCTAACCGCTAGCATGACAGCTAACAGCCATAAAGCAGGTATAAGAGCGCCCCCTAGAACACCTACCCGCTCCACAAAACTATCTAGTGTGGTTGTTGGTCAGCAGAGGGCTGCAGAGTGGTGTCAGATATGAAACTGGTCAAGTTTCTAACTCAGCAATCACTGAGATCAACGTTAAAGCTCTAGCTAGTTTAAAAAACTATTTAAGAATCACCACCTGAAGAGAAATGTATAGAAGAAGTGGCCTTAAAGTGTTTTTTATCACTACAAAGTTGTTCTAACAAATTATTTCTCACGACATCTTGTAGTTGGCCCTCTAATAGAAACCTCTTTTGTCACATTCACAGTATCACCTGGGAGCAGCAGCCCTGCACAATCATCATCTGGACTATTACCATTGACCGCTGAGCAGCACCAATGGAGCAACTGGGGATTAAGTGCTTTGCTCAAGGATAATTGATAGCCAGTGAGATCGCATTAGTTCTTCACGTTCCCCCTTTCACTCACATAATCACTTATCAAAACTTTATGTTGCTTCTTACTCCCCTCCATTAATTTCCACTTCAGTAGGCTTTTCTGCTGCTCGTGTGGAGCGGAAGGCGATGCCGCACATCAGTGCTGCAAAAATAAAAGTTCTAAGATTCTGCCCCGTGCCCCCCTCCCGTCACCTACGACCCCATCCTGAGCCTTAACAGAAGCCTTTTCACGGAGCCGACAGGGGGGCGACGGATCTCCAGTAACCTGGATTCATCAGAGGGTGGGCTGGATGCAACCAGCCGTGTGTGAGGTGTAAGGAGGCCCAGTGGGGAGCAGGAATGCAATACAGAGATTTCTGCTTTTTCTTTTTTTTTATTGGAGTGGGCGTTATGTGGAGGAAGTGGAAAGACTGGAGACAATAGATGAGAAGGAGAGCTTTTCAGAATACTAAGCTTCCACTGGGAAACTGCTCCAGTTTTGGTGCATTTTCAAACCATTATGACTTTTCAGATTTTCCTGTAATAATTTCACACAGATGGGTTTTAAGCCCTAAAGAGACGGAGGAGTTGCTCCTGCTGGGAACCAAAAGGGAACTGAAGAAATGTGACTCGTCACAAGTGCTTGTCAACAAGTGCTGCAAAGTGAAAGTGGTGCATGCAGAAGATTATGTAAACCAGAGAAAATCCATCCATTCACTCACGTTTACCTCTTGAGTTGTAAAGTTTATGGATCCAGAGGGGAAACCCTCCATCCCTCTGCACAGCAACATTCTCAAGGTCATCCTGGGGATCCCAAGGCATTCCCAGGCCAGAAAGGACATAATCACTTTTATGCTACTGATATTCAACTATACTGTTCCTCCAAAGAATCTGAGTACTTTAAACTGTCATCTTCTTGAGTTAAATACTTTTTTTTTCAATTAAACTCTAAAAGATGTCATTGCCCTAGGTAGTTTGGTTTCACAAATCCATCAACAAATTGGACATTTGTGCATCAAATCTGATAAGTTTTCATCAATGACACTTTGTAATATTTCTAAACAACTAGTATGAAAATATTTCTAACTTAAAGCCACACTATGCAACTTTTTCATATGTTTAAATCATGTTGTTGAGCCAGTTTGTGCTAAAATGACCCTTTACAGGGTTAATGAAATGTCACTCAGACCCCCACCGCCCTCTGTGGCCAGAATACCACACTTGCAACTTCAGAGTGGCGGTCCGGTCCCTGTTGGACTTAGTAAAGTGGAGCTGACATGCCTGGTGCTGCAGTCTGCTTCCAGAATGTTTCCTGGATGTTTTAGATCGTGAACACAGCTGATGTGTTTGATTTAGTGATGAACCGCTCCTGTAGACACTAATGAAGGCTGAGGAGACATTTCAGCAGTTAGATTAAGGTGTTAGAAAGACCAACGCACAGCGAGGAGAGAAGTTTCACTTTTGGTTTCACTAACGGACACTAGGGGGTGCTAAAAGCAAGCAAAAACTGCATAGAATCCCTTTCATTGCCTTTTTTTACTTTAGAATATTTAGCATTTTTTTATACATATTTACTATAGATATTTTAAGTGATATTTGTTTTTGAGACCTTTGATGAAACGTTTAAAGAGACAGTGTGTAGTTTCCTGGCGATAGGGGGCAGTACATACATTTCAGGGTAGTTTTTCACCATATCGCCGTGACTGTCGCTAGTTTAAAAAAACAATACGGTAAACGTTACCTGTGGAGCAGAAAGCATGCGACCTCGGCGTGACTCCTCAGACTTTGATAGTCCTTCAGTTATTTCCATGGAGAGAATGCAATGCTGATGCTAGTTTTCTGGAGGTGTAGGTTCTGGATCTGCTCGGGGTCCTGCGCCTGCTGATGACGTCACACTACGGCAATACCACTCGGCCAAAATATATTCCATCTCTTTTGCGATTCTGTTCTTTCACATAGGTTTTGGAAAGAGTTTAGCAGTTTTGTTATTAAATTCATGTTTCTTACCGTCTAAAAGTTTTTGAACGTGGTAACGTAACATAAGTCGTATGTCTAGCCAATCATCTAGTGTGATGTCATCAGCAGGTGCAGGACCCTGAGCCGGCTCACGTAGAAGGGAGTGTCTAATATGGCGTCCCTCAGAGACTTAGATTCGCACCCTATGTATTTTAGACGCAACTTTTTATGGTTATATGTTACGAAGCCGCCAATATTTTTCAACAACTGGACATCATTTTATTCATTTTCAACAACATTTCGATGGATATTTCCAGGGATTAATGGTAAAAACTACACATTGTCACTTTAACGACTTTGTTTATTTCATAATATTTCAGGCATTTTTCTCTGAAGCACATTTCTGTCCTTTCAATCACTGAAAGGAGCTAAATAAATAAACTTTCCTAACTTCAACTATCAGTTGAGTCATCGCTGTCTGCACCACTCCTCATTGGTGTCAGTGACCTGTTGTGGGATATTTACACAAGAGGAATTTCACAAAATTTATTTAAGCCTTCGACGTAGACGAACTGCTGACATTAATTTACTTCCAAATGCCAGAGCTAAATATTTAGAAGATTTTTTTGGACAGAGCTCTGAAATTTGAGGTTCGGGTGTGCCGAAGTGTAGAGCTGTCAGGGGATAAACTTTAACAAATAAAATTACTCCCACACACTCTGCAGAGGGTCTTGGACAGGGTTTTTTGTCTGGAAAAAGTGCATTGGTGTGGGATTTCTTCCTCTCTTTGCCTGCTTGGATAATCATCCCAATCAAATTATTTACCACGAGCAGCATGGTCTGCAATACGGAATAACAGGAATCCCTTTTTGTAGCACAGTTTTAGCACGTTCCCAACCCCCAAAGGCGTTCTCGTGAAATTATATCTCAAGATGTTTTGCAACCATCTGGAGAAGAGGGATAAAAAGCACCAACAGAAAACAGTGCATGTTTGGATGGCGGTACATTTTGTACTGTGAGTCTGTAACATCACTCCACTCTGCTCTGCTGCTGCTCACGTGTGCCGATATACTGCAGCAACTCGCACACCATGACATCTCAGCACAAGTCTTCTCCGTCAGTTGGGTTTGTCACGCTTCAGAATCTAAGTCTGCCAGTTGCACATGCAAGCACTTTGAGTCTTTCCCTGTTTTTGTTCTTTGCCTGTAACATCATATTATAACCATTCAGCAGGAGCCGGTCGAGCTGTTCTCGCTCAGTCATTCAAGATATTTTTGTATTTTACTTCTAAATACGAGACTAAAATATAGCGCCAGAGTAAATCACAATGGTCGTTGGCAACATGAACTAAAATGATCCCTGGATGGTTTACAACTTAGACTTAATTAAATGGTTATTTACAAAAGTTCCTCTTTAAAACATGCCACAAATGTGACTATTCAGAAAAAGGTATTTTGGTTCGGATCTTGGTTGACTGAAAATCCAAACCTTAATTTAATTCACTCTTAAATGTCATTATGTATGGTGAAAACGCTCAGCTTTTAATACATTCAAATTTAAACTATAGCCATTTTTGTGTTTGCTAATGTTAATTAGTTCTGGAGGCCATCTTGAATTGGGTTGACTCCAACAGTTAATGCCAAATTTTTTTGCAAAATTCTTGCAAGATGTGCAGAGCAGTGTTGTGAATGCGTCTCGGCGACTAACACAGCAAATTATAGCTCTACATCTGTGGAACTGACTGAGTTATAGCCATTTTGATGAGCGATGGTGGCAGAGAAGTTAAGTGCTTGCCCCACAATCGGAAGGTTGCAGGTTCGCGCCCCATTCAGCCTGTCGCTGTTGTTGTGTCCTTGGGCAAGACACTTAACCCACATTTCCTGCTGGTGGTGGTCTGAGGGACCAGTGGCGCCAGTGTACAGCAGCCTCGCCTCCATCAGTGCGACCCAGGGCAGCTGTAGCTATGATGTAGCTTGTCACCACCAGCGTGTGAATGTGTGAGTGAATGGGTGAATGACTGATTGTGTTGTAAAGTACCTTGGGGGGCTCTAGGACTCTGGAAGGCCCTATATCAAATACAGGTCTTTTATCATTTGCTAATAGATGTGGGAGCCATCTTGGATTGGATTAACTCCAAAAGCTAATTGGTTGTTGATATACATCCAAAGAAGTCTTTGGGATTGTTTCAATAAAATCCATCTTATGGATTATGGGGATGACACTCAACTACTAACACACCAAATGGTGGCAGAAAATCTGAGCGACTAGCTGAGTTGTGGCCATCTTTGTGTTTGCTAACATGTGTTAGCATCTTAATCAGTTTTAGGTGCATACCCAGTCATTAATGTATTCCAAAATTTTAAACAACAGCATGCAATCAGCTAGTGCTTGGAGAATGTTTTGTGAATTACTCTCAGCTACCACAACACCAACTTTGAGCACAATATCTGTAACTTTGACTCAGTTCCCTGCTGAAAAACCCAGCGTATGTTGTGTTTGGTGCTGGTTTAGATGGTGGACCCATCATACAATGCTGGTCCAGTTTGCTGGTCCAAGATGGCATGCTGGTCCAGCATCCAATCACCAGCATCCCGTGCTGGACTAGCATACCAGCACTAAAACACAACATATGCTGGTGTTTTTTTCAGCAGGATTGTAGCCATGTTTGTGTTTCTTTATGTTGATTAGATGTAATGGCCATCTTGAATGACCCCAACAGTAAAAAGCTGCAATACCAAATATGCTCCCCTATTCAGTGATTATGCACACCTGTTTCTCATTTGTGATCACCTCCCTCAGTTTAAGAGTTCCCCCGGTTCGTGCACCACTTGTTAGATTCTCCCATAGACATGAATACGTAGACACCCCATTGGGTGCTGGAGAGTGTAACAGCATCGCCGCCATATTGGATGGGTCTCCTCACTCCAAAGTCAATGCAGCCTACGGTTGCCTTTTCTAGCCTACCTGATTGGTTTTTATATTTAAATTTTTTTTTCATTTATTTTGTTTAATTATATTTGTATTTTAATTATCATGCCATACCATTCAATTCAATTCAATTCAATTTTATTTATAAAGCGCCTTCCACCACCTTATCGGAAGCCCAAGGTGCTGAACACCATCACAAAAAACATAAATACAAAATCACAATTATAAAAACATAAAACAAGAGATAAAAACAATTATAAAAAACAATAGAATAATAAAAGATGGGGCTTGTCGATTAAACAAAGATAAGAACAAATTAAAAAAAACATTAAAAACCATAACATCAAGCCAGTACCATGAACCCTACTGCTGAAAGGCTACCAAATAAAAATGAGTCTTCAAGCGAGACTTAAAGACTTGAACAGATGGCGCCTGCCTAATGCTCAATGGCAACTTGTTCCACAGAGTTGGGGCCAAAACAGAGAATGCACGATCACCCCTTGATCGGTATTTCGATCGGGGGACTACCAAGAGTTCCTGCTCAGCTGAGCGAAGAGACCTAGATGGGACGTGCCTGTGCAAAAGTGCAGAAATGTAAAGGGGAGCACTGCCCTGAAGAGCCTTGTACACAAAAAGCAGGATCTTAATTTTTGCTTGGTACTGCACCGGGAGCCAGTGCAGAACAGCTAACACTAGAGTGATGTGATCCCGGCGTCTGGTACCTGTCAAAAACCTAGCAGCTGAGTTCTGTACAAGTTGCAGCCGTGCCACCGCTCGCTGACTCAGACCAGCATACAAAGCATTACAGTAGTCCAAACGGGACAGGACAAAAGCATGCAGCACAGACTCCAGATGAGCTTTGGACAGCAAAGGCTTGATCCTGGACAACCTTCGCAGATTAAAAAAACAGGACCTCACAACCATGTTGATTTGTGTGTCAAACTTAAGGGAAGAATCAATTTTTATCCCCAGATTACTGACTATCGTCTTTTCGTACGGGGCCAATGAGCCGAGATCTACATCAGAACCTGAACTATCTCTTCTGCCGGTTCTGAGTTTAATGACTTCAGTTTTGCTCTCATTTAAGTGCAGAAAATTAGAAGCCATCCAGAATTTAATGTCCTTCAAACAGTCAAGTAATGGAGAAACAGATCTATCCTCCCCGCGTTGGAGGGGAAGATAGATCTGGCAATCATCAGCGTAAAAATGAAATTTCACATTATGCCGACGAAGGAGAACCCCTAAAGGGAGCAGATACACTGCAAATAGGAGGGGACCTAGGACAGAGCCCTGTGGCACGCCCCAACGGAGTCTCACGCAGGGTGACGTAGCCTCACCCATCCGGACGCTGAAGCTCCTGCCTTGGAGGTAGGAGCGGAGCCATTGGAGGGCCAGCCCAGAGATCCTCACCCAATGTTGCAGTCGGTCCAGAAGGATGTCATGATCAACTGTGTCAAAAGCTGCGGATAGGTCCAGCAACAGCAAGACAACATGTGTCTGAATTAGTGAAAAAGCTTGATAAAATGCGTTTTTTAGCTGGATAAGCGCCTTCCTCAGTAGAAATGAATGCACTGGGGGCAAATGGAGACCCATCTAAGATGGCGGCCGGTCACTACGGCAGCTCCAATAGGCAGCGCCAATCCACGAGGCGTCTACGTATATATGTCTGTGGATTCTCCTGTTGCAAACCTACTTTGTTCCTCCTTTAGTTCTCTTGTGCCTTCTTGGTTTTTAGGTATTAAACGTCATTTTTGAGTTCAGCTGTTTGTCTCCTGGGTTTTCACCTGCACCTTACAGAAACCTAAACCATGACATCATCTTGAGTGGGGGGCAGTTTTTACTTAAATGATGGCATCGTGTCTGTCCAGAATATGTCATTAGGAATTACAAATTGGGTAAATAAAACTACAAAAGAGGTTTTAAGCAGCTTTTAAGCCTTTCCCTAGTGGAGAAACAGGAAAGAAACTCATAAAAGCAGTGTTGCTGTTTGTTTGGTCGTATCTATCTACACAGGCAAAGGCCAAAGCTTTAGCTAAATGGAACAAGCTATCACAGTGATGTGTGTTTTTCCTGTTTGCTGCCTGCTTTGGGTAGCCGTGGTCCCGTGGAGAGTAGCGTGTTTATGGACCAGATATTACAACCCGTATTAAATTGATCCCCGCCTCCAATTCTGGCAGTGAAATAGAGGTTTGAGTTGCTGCTAAAGAAAAAGAAGTCAAAAAGAGAGATTTAAAGGTCAGAATCAACAGCACAGCTCCCGGAGTACGGACGATGCTGACAGACACACCTTTTGTGGAAAACAGCTGGAGAGTTTGTGCAGTAATTCAAACCACAGCGTTCGGCATCAGTGGGAGTAAACCGAGTGGACGGTCAGGTTGTAAGCCTTTAACCCTGTGTGTTAAACATCCATACGGCTCTCTCATTATGTTCAGAGGACCTTTATGTGTCCTGACCTTGTTTCAGTCCAAGCAGATGACATGCAGAGGGAATATGGATGCATTATTAATCCGTTTCTGTCTGGGTAAATGCCCACCCAAGACTGAACATAAATGAGTAAGATGCGGGTGTCGCTTCTCTCTGAATGGTACTTATTTATCTATTTGGAGGGAGTGGAAGGTCTGTCAGGAAGATTGAATCAAATGAACAACAGAAAGAGTTGTTAGATGGGAGGAAAAGAGCAAAGAAGGGAAAGGGGACGGCATGTTTAACTGCTGATTACTCAAATAAATTCATGCCTGGCTGTGTTCTGCTGGTTTCTGCATCTGACCTGACTCCCCTCTGAGCCATCCCTCAACAGGAGGAGAGCCAAATCATCTCCAGCGCCACCAAAGAAGTCAAAGATTTGTGTAAAGCCAAGCAGGTGCTAGAGTATAGAGGTTATGCTGTGATTTTTTTTATTTTTTTTATTTGCAAAACCAGAAATTTGAGCGTACACTTGTCCTGAATTGCCCAAAAAACTTTGGATCATCAAGTAAAAATTGAAAAGTGAAGCCAAAATATCTCACTAACAGGCCTGCCATGTTGTATTTTTGGAAGCAGAGAATATTCATTCTGGATGTGGTACTATGAAGACTCGCACATACACAGCCATGATGGGGTTAGGGTTAGGCATCAAAATATTACCTATTTAAAAATGAATGTCATGTTGTAGCAGCAAGAACTACATAAAACAACAAAGGTCAGCACCTGGAATAACATTTTTCTGAAATGCATTTTTGCTTTTTGTTTGGAACACATCCCATTCATTTACATGGTGGGGGTGGGGCTTAAAACTCATACTGCACCAGCCAGTTCCGTTTTTGCTTTGGTTTCCATTATATTTATTTCTGTGCAGTTATTAGACATGCTCATGTATGGCTTTTTATTAGCCTGATCTGCCAGACTCTCCCTCTGTCTATTCCACACAGCGGAAGAGTTGGGAACTCGAAGGCAGCAAGCACCACGAGGGGCGGGATTAGCCAGCTCAAAAATAACCAATCCGAAAAAAGGTGGAAATGACGACTTACTGTGCAACGCTGTAGTTTTTTAGCTGTAGTCAAAGATGGCATCAAAGGTGCGCTGCTAACAATCCCCCTCTCACAGCTTTCCGGCATTTTCTACTTGTTGCTCCATTAGTGCAAGTAAAGGTGACACAACGATATGTGTTTTTTAGCTGGGTAAGCACCTTCCTCAGTAGAAATGAATGCACTGGGGGCGAATGGAGACCCACCTAAGATGGTGGCCGGCCACTACGAAAGCGTCAGTCCACGAGGCGTCTACGTATATATGTCTGTGGGTAACACAGTGCAAACATCTTTCTTTAGAAGAAAGGCTTTTAGCTCTCGTTGTGGTTTTAAAGACATGTCCAAGTCATTTAGAACAGAGGAAAGAGCCGCAGCGAACTCCACTTCACACGCCGTCTTCCTTGTTTACGAGAAACTGAGCGTCGCGGTCTGTGACGTACGCTGCTCAGCGCTGATTGGCTCGGCTAGAACTCTCAGGGGGTGGGGTTATTTCAATGGGAGCGTTACCAGACCAGTTCTCTGTGAAGAATTGACAGAGGGAACTTTTTTACCATCTCTTCTACTGAATCTAATCTATGCAGAACCACAAAATCTACTTTCCATTTTAGTTGTTTCATAATTTTACAGCACTACATTGATTGTTCCCATTTTTGTAGAAAAGGATTAAAATATATCACCCATTCAGAGACGATTAAAGCAATGAATTCAACCTTGAGAATTATAACTATTATGACAAATGGCCAACAATTAACTATTTTAAGATTTAAATATAATATCTGTTTTTCCTCAATGCAAACTACTTGCTGTATGGTTCTGTTACGTCATATTTTGATTACAATAAATTTAGACAGTTCCAATAAATGATCAAAACTACCTTCCACATGTTTGGCAGGTTGGTTCACGTTTTAAATGTTGCCTCTCCATTGGAATTGGAGTTAAATCACCCAAAAAATCAATAAAACTATCCTTTCAAATTGTCAACCTAAATCTAATTATTACTGGTGTTTGCGTCATTTGTGGTCAAAGTCCAAAGAAGGATAATCCAGTTGAAAGAGCTGCTGGTTGCACACCCCTGCGTTGGACCATTGGTTCCCAATATTTGGGCATGTGACCTTAATGTGGGTCATGATGCATAAAATTTACTTTGTGAGATGATCTCTGCATAATTCCTACTTGCATTTATATTGGAAGTACTTTCTACTTCCTACATTTACTACATGGAACTTTTCACCAACAATATCATCACATTACATTTAGATGGTTTATTTCATCTAATGCTAGTTGTAGACGTCTCATTTTCTCATTGGTTTTCTCCAGATGGGTATTGCAAAATAATCATGCTTTTGAGGTATTTTTCATCTCTTTCAAATGGAAATGAGTCTCCAGAAAACATCCAGTAAAATAATTTTACTCACCTATGGGTGCTTGTTTACTGTGAATTAGGTGTGTAAAATCTGAAAATAACTGTTCTGCTTGGGCGCACCAACAGCTGGAGTCAAATTACTTTAAGGCCAAACTGCCTTAAGAAAAACTTCACAGGAATCTTTTGGTCATGAAATAAATTTGATAAAAAAAAAACATGTTGTACACTAAAATAATAATTTATAATAGAAAACAAGAACACATACTTCTGTACATGATTTTATTGTTGGGGACCCTTTTATTTCTGATTTGGTTCTAAAGTGGTTATTTACAAGAGCCGAGTAATGCAATATACCGAGGAGGAAGAAAACACTACTTGAGAGCACAACAGCATGTGAACCTAAAGCGCTGGTATGAGTCATCAGATTTATTTTGGAATACAGGACGCTTCGTGATGCACTAGAATTAGGATTTTGACTAACTGTGTTTATAGAGATTTCTGTTTTTTATGTTCTAGGGAATTCTTGACATTTAAAACTTTAGAAGAATTACTAAAATATTCTTAGATACTCATAATATATAAACTGCACTGTATGGAAGTCGAAAACTGCCATATGTGCTGTTTAAATAATGATTAATTTAAAGGTACAATAAGTAAGAATTTTACAGTGTATACAATCACAAAACAGTCTAATTAGTCTCTAAGTAGGAAGGAAGGTTACGTTGAAACAGATTTCTTTCTCAGTCGGCTGAGTTGTTGCTAAGTTTTCTCTTAAAAAGCCCAAAGAGGGACAAAGTCATTGTTTGGAATCTCTGAGCCCGCGAGGTTGCCGAATCTGAACCGGCAAACCATGCTGCATCAGCATTGGTAATTCAACAACCAGCTCCGGTGGCCTAGTGGTAGAGTGTCCGCCCCGGGACTGGGAGTTCGGGGTTCGAATCCCGGTCGGGTCATACCAAAGACTTTGAAAAAATGGGACCCAATGCCTCCTTGCTTGACACTCAGCACTAAGGGGTTGGATTGGGGGGTTACACCACCAAATAGTTCCCGAGCGCGGCCACAGCTGCAGCTCACCGCTCCCCACCATGGGGATGGGTCAAATGCGGAGATGTAATTTCACCTGGGTGTGATGAATTCTTGGGACTTTAACTTTAACACCGGCCAGCAAAAAGCAGCAGCATTTTGGAAAGAACTGAATTCAGTAACAGGAGCGACCCAGAAGTTATTTCTTGTACTCCTAATGGTATTTTTTTGTTTGTTTTAGTCTAATATTGGTTAAAGAAGGCAAGAGGCTAATGTGAAGCTAACAATGCTAACGGTAAATTTGAAACTAATAGTCGGCTCTAAAAATATCTCAAGCTACTTTTTCAGTTGCCAACAACTCGATAGTACAGTGAAATGTATTTATCTATCAACTTACTGTGTATGACCGTACCCACTCGTCATCTAGAGTCTGATGGCGCTGAGCCATAACTAGCAACAGTTGCTTAGAATAGGGATGCACCGCTCTGATCTTAATATCGGTATCGGTACAGATATAGAAGAAAATTCTAGATCGGGTATCGGAGACTATGGGCTTGATCCAAGGCCGTATCTACCATTGAGGACACCGAGGTCCGGACCTCGGTATTTTTCTGCAGAATATTAAAAAAAAAAATTCTCAAACAGCCTATGACGGGGGAGGCGCTACAACAACGCGAGGCAGCCGAACTTATTGTTTATGATCATATCCGCGGGAACATATTTTCAGCAGGGGGTGCTGAAAAAAAAAAGCTCAGCTGCGCTCAACTGCAGCCTACGTGTAGCATAGGCATTGATATGAGTCTCATTATTAGAAAGAAGACAGTCTTGAAGCGCTGCTTAAAAACCTACGACTCCTGTCTGCATTTGACCAATGAAAACACACCTTTGGGACGCCGCAGCAACAAGACTCGGCCTCTGAGTTTCCGATTCAATTAATGTTTAAAATGCGAATTATAAACTACACACCAGTTTTTATTTTTGTTAATAGCCCAAATAAAACCAGAGTTATACTAAAATAATTAAACTAAGAATGGGTTCAGTAGCGTTTTGTTGCTGAGGGACAGAGGATGGGTGCATGATCTGACAGCAGGTGTCAAAAGGTGCGCTGAGGCGCTGTCACGGAGCGGAGTAAACACTGTCTGAGACAGACATTGACGGCAAAACTTTAGATATTGGAGCGATCTGTGACAGATAGATAGTTACTTCTCTGTAGTTTAGTGTTTTAATGTAGGGGAGGATGAGAAGGAAGGATGTCCAGGCTAGCAGACAGATCAGCTTCAAAACTCCGTCACAAGTCCAGGGCCGTTTAGAGGCATTTGGGGGCCAAGGCAAAATAGACTTGAGCCCCCCCCCCACTCGCCTGGCCCCGCAGAGCTTGCAGAAAAAAAAGTTTTAACACATAACACATGGGTTAATTTAGTAGTCTGTACTACCTTTCCCCTGTATTTGTCTATAACAAACCAGTACAGCAAGCCATTTTAACATTTAATCTAACACCTTTTTTATTCCTATGTTACGTAGCACTAATATAATTTATCCTTGTCCAAATAATATCTTTACTAGTCAATTTTGAAAATACAGATATGAACAAGTAGAAATTATGTTTAAGTATATTCATAATAACAAATTCACTCGTAGCATCTCATTTCATGAAGGTGTGTCCATCTTTCAGTGTTGAATAAACGTGTTAACCTTGACCAGGTGTCAGCAGTTAAACCTTTTTTGTCTTTTTACAGAAACTAAAAACAGCCTATTAGGCAAATCTAATTAAGGGTATTTTAAAAGTTTTAAACTGTAATTTAAAATTTACAGAGATTACTTTGAATTTACTAATGAATTTTTCTAAGCAGAATTTCTGAAATATCAATAAATATATATATATATCAATAAATATCCTCAGGAGATTAAAACCTTTATAAAATGTACTCATGCACATTATCAATACTTTATAAAATGTTTGTGATTTATAAGTTAGATGTGAAATCAATTCATGTAAAGTAATCGTGAAACCGTGATTATTTCTCAGCCTATAATCATACCACCAACATTTATAATCATTGCAACCCTACTCTAGATACCAGCTAAACATATTACTCTCTCTCTCTCTCTCTCTCTCTCTCTCCCTCTCTCTCTCTCTCTCTCACACACACACACACACACACACACACACAAGAACATCACACACATACAAGTAACTTTATTTTTAAATAAATAATGTAACTGGAAATCAGTTTTGGTCTTTTCTTTGTAATTACTGTGCATGGGATAATGGAAGTTGGACCTCGGTAATTTTGAAACTCTGGATACGGCCTTGGCTTGATCCATAAGAATTAATCTATTCGGTATATTTCGATGTGCAGTGAGTGAGGACGTCATGCGCTACAGTCCCACGCTGTGCAGAAGCTCACGTTGATTTCAAAATGGAGCGAGCAATTGGCAATTTGGAACTTTTGGGCCCCTGTACAAAAGGATGATCCCAGTCTTTTTCATATAGTAACAAATAGTTCATTATGTAATACAGTTTAATACTGTTTTTCTATATCAGATCGATATGGGCCGATACTAAACTCCTGATATCGGTATCGAATGTGAAAAAAGTGGATCGGTGCATCCCTAGCTCAGAACAAACTTGTTTGTTTTGCTGCATGGACCGCAGTACCCAAATCTGACCACCGGATGTCACTCTTACTTCATGCACCTTCTACACTGTAATTAGAAATTTTCTCAAAATTCAAAAGTGATCCATTCTACCATATTGAAAAAAAATTGTTTTAATTTATCATCTTGATTAAACAAATCTTTTTTAACTTGATATACCTAAATACATATATAACTAACTTTTTTAAAGCAAAACCTTATTGCAGAAGAAAATTGGAAAAATAGTTTAATTCAAAAATCAAGCTTTATTGTCTTAAAATGACAATTAGCTAGTGATGTGTACCAAATAAGATGTTGTCTCTGAGAATAGAACAAATAATGCATTATCCAGAAATTGTGAGATGAGTAATTTATAAAAACTAGCTCTATTATCTTCAAGTAATGAAATGTAACTCGTTTCCTTGAGAAAAATAGTTTTGTTATTGCTTTAAAAATTAGACAAACAACCAGCTTTCTTAAGGAAAACAAGCTGTTCTTTCACAATAATTAAATCAATAATTTATCTTAAGAACAAGCTCCTTTATCTCAGAATAAAATAAGAAAATCTCAAGAAAATTACCCATTATCTCAAAATAATATAAGCTGTTTTGAGAAAAAAGTTTTGCTAGCTAAAATAATGAGATGTTCATAAAACAGCTCTTTGCATGTGCATTTTTCTGCTTCCACAGCTTTAGCTAAACGCTAAATTTCGAAAAAAAGATGTTGCAAGAAGATTAGATGCAATACTAAAATCTTTTCTAATGCTCACCAGGAACATTTTCAACATTCAGTCAAATTCCAATGAGTCATCTCTATATATTTTTCTGCTAATGGGGAAAAAAAAGCACAGATTTAATCTTTTTGCTCTGCCCTCAATTTTCACAAGCCAAGGCTCAAACCTTTATTTATATCAATTCATCAGCACCACATGCTTTAACATTACATCTGCTGCTGCCACAATGAATATATTGGCAGTAAGCGGAGAATAAAAATCAGCTGGCAGAGCAGCAGACTTCATTTGTTTTCAGTATATCGTTGCTTTGCCACAGGACCAAAAAAAATCTTTCAAAAGTGTTTATTTGTAAGAATTTTCACTAACTCCCACCACATCCTGCAGATATAACCGTGTTCGCTGTAAGTGATGCAGAAACGCTCGTCCCGCTGGTCATTAGCCACATGTGTGCCGCCTGCTGACACCTCCTCATATCTAAGAGGTTAACTGTTTTATTGACTGCAGGCACTGGCCGCTGAGATAGTTATGGGGAGCACCAACCCGCCGCTAGGCAATCACATCTACAATGCCTCACGCTGTACGGGCCAAAGGCCAGAGCACAGCGAGAAGAGGGGGAGGTGGGGGGTGCAGGGTGTGCAGGTGCTCCAGCAGAGCAGGTGACGAGTTGCATGGCAGCATAACAAGCTCTCTGTGTGGTAAATTGTGTAAGTGTTGCTGTTAGCATGTGGTCATTTGCAGTAAAGACGGTGGTAATGCTAATTATGATTAGCTCATTAGTGGAGCATAATTTTTATGCTCAAGAATTCCTTGCCTCCCCTCTAGGTGAGCTTATACGTTACAGCATCACAGCGAGCTGCTGCGCTACAGAGACCGTTTCATTTCTTTATTAGGCTCCAAAGTTGACGAGACCAAGCTCAGGTCCTACGGAGCCCTGCATGTCAAAAGGACGTGGTCCCATACAACCTGTCGTGTAGCTATGGCAACAGCACTCAGGAGTGTGATGCATGCAGTCAGGTGGAATGGCTTTGGGTTTGCTAACAGGTGTAATTTGGGGTTATTAGAGGAGGAAGTGGGTGAAAGGTTTGTGTTTCTGAGTTTAATGAAGAGGGCAAAGATTGGGATAATGTACGAGCTGCTTGCAGATGAGATGGAGGTTTTCTTTTGTGATTCAGAAAGCAGAAGAAAAGAAGCCCGGCTCACCGAGGACAGGTGTTTGAGCGGTGATGAGTGCTGTGTTGTAGAGCTCCAGGTAAACACAAGCACTGTTGTCACACCATCCCAAGGCGCACAACGTGTTTGTGTGAGAGTCGAGGTTTCGTGGTTGATCAAATGCGAGAGCCTTCACAGCTTGGAGCCATGTCAGTTTCAGGATCGACAAGTTTGTGAGGGGGCAAAAGGAAAAGGTTGGGTGCTTTTGTAGCACCTGCACTTGCAATAACAACTGCTTTGAGGACTCAGCTTGAAAACAGCCTCCTTTCTGTCTCAGCATCTCCACTATTCTGCACACCCGATCTAGAAATCCTGTCTTATTACTTTCTGGTTACACTTTCTTCTCAGGTTGCATCTCGTGCACAGGCTTCGCTCGGAGTGCAATTAACAGATTTTTTTTTAATTTCCTGCCGCCGAAAGGTGCAAGGCAGGAAATAATGATTTGCCTGTATGAGTGTGGATCTGATTATTCATTTGTTTTCACTGTTGGCAAAAATATCATGAACCACAATATTTATGGAACATTTAATAGGAAATCATTGGATGTATAACTGATTAACTTTTGGAGTCAACCCAATGCAAGATGGCCACCAAAGCCAACTGACCTTACAAAACCCTACAATGGCTGTAGTTCAGTCAGTTATACAGACGTTGAGCTGCTCTTTGGTGTTGTAGAAGCTGAGTGTCATGCCCATCACATTATTTAAGCCGTCATTGGAGTCAAGCTTTCAGACTACTGATTAAAGGTGTGGTTGACTGAAAACGCATTTTTAATGTTTCCTCTGATTATAGTTGGTCACTGAGTGTTTCATGCAGGCTGAACATGAAAATAGTCTCCTCCACCTATCTCCTGCATTAGCTTCTGATAAAAAATAGACTCTAGGTGAAACTCTAGGATTAGAAAAGCCTGACAGATCTACGTCACACTGTCACTTAACATTCATGGACTCACCCATCTTGACTCACGACGGGGAAGGCTGTTGTTGGTTTAGTGTCCAGGAAACAGCAGAGAACGTCTGGGCTAGTTTAAGCTAACCGTTAGCATTAGCAACTCCACCACACAGCAGAACTCCTCCAGGCTTGTGTTATTTGTGGAGATGAAACATCAACGTTGCAGAGCAAACAGAGTCAGTGGTAGAGTCGTGTTGCTGTTAGCAAATCAGAGGAGAGATGGACAATTATCAGGAAATAAGACTCTAAAACCTGTCGTCTGATGCTCAGCTGTGATGTAGGCAACTTCTAGCACAGACATATATACGTAGACGCCCCGTGGACTGGCGCTGCCTATAGGAGCTGCCGTAGTGGCCGGCCGCCATCTTAGATGGGTCTCCATTTGCCCCCAGTGCATTTATTTCTACTGAGGAAGGTGCTTACGCAACAAAAAGCACATTTTATCAAACTTTTTCACAAAATCAAACACATGGTATGGCATGATTAAAATATAAATATAATTAAACAAAATAAATTAAAATATAAAATCCCATCAGGTAGGCTAGAAAAGTCAATAGTAGTCCCACGTGATCTGTTTTCAATAGCATTCTGGTTGTTGCAACCGTAGGCTGCACAAAAACGGGCATAGTTGCTCACTCTGCATTGACTTTGGAGAGTGAGGAGACCCATCCAATATGGCGGCGACGTTGTTACACTCTCCAGCGCCCAATGAAGCGTCTACGTATTCATGTCTATGACTTTTAGGTCCAAGAAATGGCAACAACCAAAAATGAACTTAGAAAACCAAAAAAATGGTTACAAAACCAATCTATTTTGTAGATATTAAAGAGGTCCTAGAATTTAAAACCACATTTACCGTGTTGTTGTAGAATATAGGCAGCTTGGGGTGTCTAATGTAGCATACCAAAAAGTCTGTGATGTCTCAGACCTGCTGTCCTTTGCAAATTAGTGACGTTGTAGTGGCCACAGAGAAAGTTCGATCTGAGAAAAGCTTAGACATACCACCTTACATTTGCAAGTAACCTACTTCAACGTCTGTGATTATATAAACAATGGCCCGGGCTACTGATAATGCTAGCCTGAGCTAAGCTAATGCTAGCCTGAGCTACTGCTAACATCCCCGCTGGATGAAATGAAAACAACAAAGACAAATGTTGGATCACCACTTACATTCCAGAATATACTGGCAATATCCAGACTATGAATGAATGCCAGATAGAGCCACAGCTTGCGGTCCTTGTCTTCATCACTTTGCTCTTCGTTCGTCTATACTCCCCCACCGCACAGGGTTTTGCTTTCATTTTGCCACAAACTGTTGCAGTCTACCACATTCCAGCCAAGATGGACACAATCTTTAGCCAACACAAAAATAGTTATAAATTGGTCAACTTCATGAACATTGAGCTAAAACCTTCATGTGGTAATAGCAAAGATTCTAGAAGAAGATCAGAAGAATAATCTCTTAAAAGTGTCCTCATCACTTTATAAGCATGAACTTTTCCTTACAAAGTAAAGAGAACTTCTCTTGAGATAGTTTACTTTGTATATCCCTTAACCTTTATGTAACCTATGTGCGTGTGTTGCTGGTAAATAGCGAGACTGAAAAGGAACATTAATTCCACCTTAAAACAAAAGTGTCTGATAAAGAGCTTATGTCTGTCAGCCATGCCCATCATCTTTAATGCAATTCCGATTACCTTGCCGCTATCAGGCTGTGTTTGTGGTCCTGCGTTTGCTTCCTCGCTACTATGGAAACTGCTCAACAGCAAAATATGACCGGAGGGAGTTTGCCAGATTCTAGATAGAGCTGGAGCAGAGACACAGGAGCAGGGTGAGCCCAAACAAATCCATCTGTCAGTGGCTGTCTGTCAGAGAGGGTGCAATAAATGTAGGAATTTGTCTTGGTGACACTTGTGCATGGACATACTGACAACTACCACATTAAAAATGGCGCATTTAGTACAGAAGCAGCAGAAAAACTGAGAAATGATAAAGAAACAATCACGTACGTTCTCTAAAAAGAATAATACATATCGCATCCTTCTCCTGATATAAGCCTCAGAAGATGGCACCTGTTTCCAAGTCTTACAGAAAAACAACTCTGTCATCAAAACTTTTATCGAAGTTGTCAACTCCAAATACAAAGACCATTCATAGCAGACATGAAACAAGACCTGCTTTTCAATCAGGACTCCTGTTGTGATGCACAAGGAAACAACATCCTTCATCCCAACTGCTGTCAGCAGATGGTCCAAATTGTTTGGTGGGAGGGTGGGGTGGGGCAAGCGGCGGATGTTGATGTCTGACTTACTCTCCTTTGATCTCAAGACTGACAGTTCTGAACTCTTCCCTCGCTGCACCCACCTCATCCACACAAATTGCTGCTGCACCAATAAAGGTCACTTGTCTGCGAGACACATCCAAAGTTAATATCCTGACATTAAAAAAACACAATCCACGAAGGCTAATTAAATATTGTGATATTTCAGAAAGCATATGTAAGAAAATCTCACATGAATGCTGACGAGTGGCAAAGCTGTGTAACTTCAGTCTCAGCGGATGAGAGATAGTGAGGTGAACAGTCTGCTTCATGCATTGTAATTCAAGTGGAAGCCTTTACGCGGGACTCCACTGCCCTCTAGATGATCACAGAAGAAGGTGTTCTCCTGGAAGGATGAAGTCATTTACTATTCATTTACAGTTCTCAGCAGTCAAAGAAGATATGATATAAAAACCAAGCTGGTTCTAGTAGGCACCTGTGGATGTAGCTAACAAATATACTGATATTAAATGGGTAAAATTTCAACAACCATCAGGTGTAAGAGAATCTCTTTACAAGTGCAGTGGGCTAAAATGTGTAAACACACAGGAACAATTGACTCCTCAAATCAAAATAGATATTAAGGTTTTCCACAGCCCAGATAGGACTGATGATGACCTCACTCAGAGGACTGTGCAAAGCAATATTGATCATAGCAGAGCTTCCTCTATTCCTTTGGGGAGAGGCATGCATGCAGCTTTAACAGCAAGTGGATGGTGGGAGGAGGAGGTGGCGGCGGGGGGCGGCGAGGCGTTGCAGACTCCATATGCTTCCACTATGCAGCATTCTCTTTCAACTGTGTCTGATAATAAAAAATGTGTGGTGCAGGCAGCCCAGCATCAGAGGAGGCAGCAGAGGACGCAGCAGAGGCAGCCCTGCCCTGCAACAAGACTCGTGAGAAGGTGCAGTGATGTGGGATTCAGGGGTTGGTACTTACATAATGGATCACAGTACAAAAATAAATGTGACATTCGTCAGTGGCTAATGAAAGACTTTTCTTTTCTGCAGAGCCTTTGCTGTTCTACTTATTGGCATTTCATTAATTAATTAATTTGAATTTAAATAAAAATATATTTAGTATTATATTTTTTTCATAATATTAATAATAATAATAATAATTATTATTATTTTTTTTTTTTTTTATTAATTAATTGATTTATTTATTATTATTTTATTTTTATTAATTTATTATTATTATTATTATTATTATTATTATTATTATTATTATTATTATTATTTTGTTAGGGTGGGAGGGGAGGACCAATGAGCTCATCGTTTCAGAGCTCCTCGCACGTGATTGGTTGGGCCACCATCCAATCGCAAAGCAGCTTGGTGGTCAGTTTGGATCTTTTTTTCTCTCCCTTTGCTCGAAATCCCCCTCTAAGAACTGTTCAGTTATACTTTCAGTAACTCGATATCACTTTCTTTATTCATTATTTACCTTTCGGTGACCTCTCTTAACTAAGTTAGTCGAATTTTGTCATGAAAAGACTGAATTTCTTTTCCATTTCGGCGTTCCTAAAAGAGCTAACCAGCATTAGCATGGAAGCTAGTATGACAACCAGAGGAACTACCATCATCACAATCCTCCTTTGTGGCTTTGCTATTTGCAGGTAAGTTGGACTTATAACTCGATGGGGGTTTGTTTTAACTCGACTTATCGTGATGAGGGTTCCAACAGTGGACATGTTGGTTTTGAGTAAAAAAACGGCAGGTTGTCTGTCAGCAAACTGCTAGCTGGCTGGTAAATGGCGCAGGGTCAGGGTAACTGGGCTAAGCTAGCGGCAGTGTCGCTGTTCGTTGTGCAAACACAGCTGTTCCTTGTGATTTGGGTCGAAACTACTGGTAAATCCGTTGGAAAAGGGTTTGTGACAGTGCATGTTTGACATCCACACGTTAAAAACGAGTATTTGCTCTCATTTAGCTTCTGCGTCCTCATTTATTTAACGCTATTATGGGCATAGTGGGTTGTTTTGTTATGTTTTTAGCGTCATACCTTTAAGATGCTTTTAGATTAATTAAAATTACGTCCAGGTAACCCGTGATTTATGCTAGATTGGAAAGTATTAAAGATAAAGTTGCCATTTCTTTTATGTGTTCCGGTATGGCAAGCTGATATATCATTTAACAAATAGAAAATAAATAAAATACAATATTTTTTTTATATGAAAATACAATTAAATATACCTGCAACGACCATTACAGACCGCTCTAACTTTATATTTCCTGGGATAAATCAGATATTGTTTGTAGATTTCGCCTAGTAAATTATTTTATCTAGATTGAAAAATCTGAGTGTTTGAAAAGTGAAATTTCCATTTTTATATATATCTTCAAAGCTTTATATCCAAAATGAATAATTGTTTGAGGTATTTTCATTTAAAATAATATAAATTGTACATGTTGACTAGTATCACAAGTTTTACTCCTAATGTTGTGATTTTTACCATTTTAGTTTGTTTCTCTTGGTGCATTCTGTTTCACAGGCCTTCACATCTGAGCACTTTGCTCCCAAACGGATGATTATCGTGTCTGCCTCCCACTTCTGGATCATTCACATGAATCTGAAGGAGTACTCGTTCGTCCTTGCAGGTTATTTGAGTTTTTTAAATATTTTATAAATGTATACACCGCACTGCAATATCATCTAATTTTCTCATGTATTGAAGAGATTAGACTCTTCTCCTTTATGGTCATGATCAACAGGTCTCTCAGGTTTTTAATGTGTATTTTAACATTAGATGAATAGAATAGACTTTATTGATCCCACAGTGGGGAAATTCACTTGTCACAGCAGCACCATCACTCAAAAGGTAATTAGAAGAAGATAAAAACAAGGATACATCTATATACACACAGGCAGTAATCTAGTATTGTAATCTTAGATCACTAAAAAACCACAAAAAAAGATAAAAACAAACTTGGTACCAACACTATGCAGCATACTGTAAGAGACACAGACAACAATGTGAATCCGGTATTGCACAAGTATAGAACACATACTGAATATTACATTGGTGTTATTGTGTACCAGGATGATGCACAGTAACACCTGTGTCTCTTACAGTATGCTGCATAGTGTTGGTACCAAGTTTGTCATGCTTATGAATGTATAAATTTTGCACCTTAACAAGTTCCGATATTTGTTGGTAAAGCCACTTACCGTGGGTTTTTGAGTATATAAAAGTATACGAAAGCAGCAATTTAGGATTTAAGTTTGTTTCTCTTTAGTACCAGCTTTCCTGAAAAAGACATGACTCACTCAGCTGTATCTATAGCCCTTTTTATAAGACACACCATGCTGGCAAATCAGCGCACTATTACCGCAACGTGTCTCTTATGAATGCGCCATGGCGGTATCACGTTGCGGGAATTTTGCGGCATTCGTGCCGCCACGCTTGATTGTAATATTGCGGCTTCGCCGGTCTTATAAACGCACATTAAGCATTGGCGCAACAGAGGGAGGTGTCATGACCAAGTGATGAATTAATGCTGAGCTCCGGCCGGGAACTATAATGAAAATGAAAGTAAACACGCGCTTAAGTTTAACTTTTGTAAACAGAATCAGCTGAGATGATCATTTGGAGCGTTGCAGTGCTCCGGGAGCTTTCCTCCGTTAGATCTGCAGCTCAGATCATCTGACAGCTCACAGGGATGGTGGAGGACAGACACCTGCGCAGCTTCGATCGCAATAAAAAGCAAGTTATGTCCAAGATACACGGAAGTCCGCGACAGTGCAGAGACCGCCCCCATACCCCCTTTATGCCGCCATCACGTAATCTTTTATAAAACAGACATGATTGCGCAACATTACCGCCACGGTCTGAGCTCTTATAAATGACCTAACGCTCCCTGATGCCGCCTCGGCGTTGCGGCAAATTGGCGGCATTGTTAACAGGTATTCAAATATAAAATCATGTTTTTTATATTTTGATAAATTCAACAGAAAAAGAGCATCAGTGTTTTTTGCATCACTGAATTGATTTCGTTTAAACAGAGCTCTGGTTCATCTCAGTTGAAGTACCTTTACGCACTCTATTTATGGGTGATTGTGGAGTGGGTTAATAAAAAAATACTTTCCTCTGGAAATGGTCCAATAAACAGTCTGAAAATGAGTTTGAAAAAAGCTGCAACTGATGCTTTGAAGGAACATTTTTGGTTAATCAGCCTGAATTTTAGAAACACACTTGATCATTACATAAGATCTGGTAATAAGTAGATTTTCTTTTACAAAACATTAGTTGTATTTGTTGTTTCCATATTCTGTTAATGGAACTTTCACATTCACTTGATGACGTTTTCTCCTTTGGATTAGCAAGATTTTACTTTTGATTTTCTGGATATTCTGTCGTTTGAGGGAATTAGTCCAAGTGTCCACGCTTGAAAGAATTACAAAGTAAAATCTGCTTCAGTAAAACTCAACAGAGCTAGAGTTTAAAAACACAGTTTAATTCATTTAATTGACTTGGAATATAAAGTGAGTACATTATAGAAATGCTCTGATGAGATATCCTTTCACTTGGAGTACAGTTGGTGCTCTTGGTGTAACATGATGACGTGTGTTGACGGTTAACTCACCAGATGGCCACTTTATTAGATACACCTTTCTAGTTCCATGTTAGACCTCCTTTCACTTTCAGAACTGCCTTAATTCTGCAAGTCACGGATCCAAAAAGGTGTTGGAAACATTCCTGAGATTCTGGTCCACATTAACACGACAGCATCATCTCCTTCCATGATGAGAACCTCCTGCTCCACCACATCCCAAAGGTTCTGGACTGGACTGAGATCTGGTGACTGTGGAGGTCATTGGAGTCCAGGGAACTCATGGTCATGTTCTAGAAACCAGTTGGATGTGATCTGGGCCGTTTCTCAATATGTGTACTCGTCTGAACTTGTGAAATGTCATCAATGATGGTCCACGTACTGTTCCAATCCTAAGTTTGCTCAATGTTCTCAGGTGTGTTCTTGCTCCACCTACTGTATCGGGGATGCATCGATACATCCTTCTGCAGACTTGGGACATCAAAGTATCCCTTAATGCACTGCGTCGCAAACCGTTATACTCTGAACGTCAGAGGAGAAAGCTCATACCTGTAGTGTTTTATATCAGATCATATAAGGTTGTCTGTTATTGTAAATAATTGTGTGTAACCTGTAAAAGTTGCTGTGTATTTGGGCTTTTTTCTCATGATCCCTCAAAATGCTCATTAGCTAACCCACTATCAAAATAAAAGATAAAAGCAGCGTTGCGTTAAATAGCTGTTTTGATGAAAAATAAACTTTTTTCTTCGTTTAACAGTGGGAAATGCTGGTATTTTATCAGTTTTGATCAAAAGTGGACCAAATATTATACAAATAATATGAATTCATTGTTATTTTGTTTTATTTATGGGACAAACTAGACTTTTATTTTAATGTCGGGTCTTTTTTATAACCGTAGCAACAAGCAGCGCTTGTTGCCATGACGCAGCGGAGTACGGTCCTGTTCCAAATGCCGTCCTCGTCCTCCGGTGCTCAGTAGAACGGCCTTTCTGCTGTATTTACAAAGAACATACTTGTCAAGTACACAAGAATGTACTAGAGTACTTGGTATTGAGAAACAGCCCTGAGCTTTGTGACATGGTGCAATATCCTCTTTACCATTCTGATGTTCAGATTGCACCTTAACAAATTATCTTCACCACATCTAAATGCCTAAATGCACTGAGTTTCTGCCATCTGATTGGCTGATTAGATACTTGTGTACTTAATAAAGTGGCCAGTGAGTGTAACTGTTATCTTATTGATGTGTTCACTAGCGCTTTAATCAATTAATAAGTTTTGGAGTATTATTATGTGAGTTATCATTTATTTAAATAGTTTTATTTAGGAGTTTAGGGGTGTTTTTTTTATTTATTTTCTGCCATTTCCAAAAAAGCTCTCAAGTGATTTTTTTTACCATTTATGAGAAAAATTAAATTACAAAACTTTCCACCATATTTATTTGCATGTCTAAAGTTAAATCTATACATACTAATTGCTGCCCATTTTTATTTTTTTATTTGTGTTTTAAAGATACTTTGAGAAAAAATACTATAACACTTTTATTCAATGGTTCTGTCTAGGTTTGTGTGTGTGGCTGTTTTCCATATTAGTACTCAGACAATAGTGGTAAATTGGTATTTGCTCCACGTGGTGGCGACATATGCAAATAATTAAAATTCATTTGATCTGGTGTAATTTGTTTTCTACCTGGAATTATAAAAAAGTGTGAAATATTGTCTTATTTGGTGAAAATGGGTTTTTAAAAATCTACTCATTCTTTGTTAAGAAGGTAATTTAATTATCAGGTGGTTTATTTTGATTTCGTAATTTATAAAAACTTCCCAGGCATCAGTTTAACGCACAAACAGCATGAGAACATCCCGAGCCTGGAAGTTCACATCCTTTCATCAGCATCCAGGCCCCCCTCCTCCTCTCCTCGCGCCCCGAGGGCTTCGCGAGCGCGCACGCGCGCGAAACTGCGTGGGAATGGCTGTTTGCGTGATCGAGGGGGCTGGGCCGCTCGGAGCAAGCGGTGAGCTGCATGAGTTTGTAATGTCCGCCATGTTGGCCATGGCGTATTGAACCGGGTAGGAACAGCGGAGCGCAGGAGCGAAAGAGACCGATAGAGAGCGACCGAGACCCGGGCCCGCCCGGCTCTGTTCGCGCTGCCACGGACCTCAAACGATCGGGTGACTCTCAGAGACCGTCACAGATTCATCCATGAGAACTCGAAGCAGACCTGCTGTTAATCCAGGCAGATCGAATAGATTTATGCTGCATCTTTTATTATAAAAATGAGTAAATTGTCGTTTCGGGCACGGGCGTTGGATGCTTGTAAGCCCCTGCCCGTCTTCCGCTGCGAGGATTTGCCGGACCTGCACGAATATGTCTCTATCAACCGGGCAGTGCCGCAGATGCCAACTGGGATGGAGAAAGAGGAGGAATCGGTATGTTATTTCATACTGCTGCTGGATTACTTTGACTGTGAATTCATATCGAGGGGCGCCACTATGTTGCCTGCGCAAGCTTGTGCAAAATGGCCGCCATTTCTGCTGTTTTTCGTTCACACGACAGATCTCGACGAATACAGTTTTTGACCAAACCGTACCAGCACTGGTGGCGTTATAAGCGTGTTACGCGGTGATATCTGATCACTGAGCCGTGTTTTATCCATTCGTTTTCATTTAAACGGCGGCCGAAAGCACAAAGAAGTCACGTGACTTGTATCGGCGCCACCATTTTGTTGACTTTCCCCTTTGCTGAAGGCGGGGAAAGGCCTTGGACGTGGTGTACGTACGTCGAGCCGCCGCCAGGGGGAGACGCTGGGCCTCCAGCTCGGTTTGACAGCTAGGGTTAGCGTGTTGACAGTTGCAGCCCCGCCATGTGTGCTGCTCGGTGCTCACGTCTGTTCTTTCATGCATATAAATAAACAGATTATTTTTCTCGGTATATGTTTTTAAACATTTGAAGTGTTACTGCAGAGGCTATGGCGCAGAAAGTTGCAAATCCCAACAATATTACATACAAGTTTTTGATTTTGAGTGTGCTTTGATATTATGATAGAAAACTAGTGGTCGTTTGAATTAGCTTTTTCTGTTGTGTGCACAGGATGCTACAAATAGTAATACAGTTGATTTAGAGGGATATTCTGTTACTTGGTTTAACAGTTTAATGCATTGCAAATTAAGACTTTTGCATTATTTCTATTGATAAGTTGTGTAAAATCCTATATTTTATGTTTTTGCGCATTATAATCTACTCGAATTGAAGCTAGAGCTGCTGTAGCTTTTGATTTCTGATTTAAATCTGGTTATAGCCACAGTCTGAGATGTCCCAGCTGAGAGAAACACAAGGAAAAGCACAGACACAGTTCAGAGTCAGCAGAAATCCCGTCTCCCCCCCATGCTGATCCTCTCCCACCTACTGTACACATCCACACTGTGACATTACATAACCGTGTGACAGAAGAGATGAAGAGGGCAGTTTTACTACAAGGCAGCGGATGGCTTAGCTCCCTGACCCACATCCTCTCCAGCAGCTGCACGCAGCAGGAATAATGACCACAGCCGGCCGTGTGTCACTTTAATGACAAGAACCGCAGACCAGCTTAGTGAGCCGAGTCTTAAACGCAACATTTCACAGGGTTAGGTTGTTCTGTGCTGACTTTAAAACGTCAGCCTCATCAGCTTTCATGGTCTCAGACCTGCAGACTGTTTGTTCCATCAGTTTCTGCAACACAACAGGACACACAGTGCTCTGATGTCTTATAATCAGATGTTTTAACAAGCTCTAAATCTGCTTTGTTAGCTTTTATTTCAGAGTTTAGCAAAGATTAGCAACATTCTGTAGTGACTGAAGACTTGGGTCACCACTAAAAATGATAATTTAGCTCACATTAGCCTTCAAATCAGCTGAGAGAATAAAGTACTTGTTTTTAAATGTAGATGTTCTTTTAAGCTCTTATAAATAAGTTTCTCTCTTTGTGGTTTTTGCAGACGATAAGTATTGAGTTTAATTTCTGAACACACTGATTGTGGTTTATTAATCACTAGGGGTGTTCCAAAAAGGGTTCGATTTCGATTATGGGAGCTTCGATGCTTCGATTATAATGGTTGTTGGTTCGATTCGATTACTGGTGCCACGATTCTTCGATTATTGACATTTTTAATGTTTTTTTTCATACGAGATTGATTGTCTTCTTCTTTGTCTACATTTGTAAATAAATAACCTATCAATTAACTCAGTTCCTCTAAAACTACTCTCAGTAAGTAAATTTTTTTTTTACATTTAACTATTTTTCAAGGACAAAATCTTATTTTATGACTGTATGACTTGTGTAAATATTTGCACTTTGACCAACTTAACTTCGATCAGGGAAAGCTTTAAACATTTAAAACCTGCTAGGAAACATTTTCTCTCTCCTTCCTTTACTTTATTTAACAACAGAACATTATTAGAAAACAGTTCAATAACATGCAAAACAACATGCTGTCACCTCAACTGTCTTACAACTTTTGAGATATTGAATAACATTTCATTTCTACTGGTAACAATGTAATGGTGGCATGTCTATAATGTACGGGTTGGCAATAATCCAGTTTAAATTACGTTCACAGATTGTTTGTGAATTACATACTATAACGGCTTGCCATAGCCCTGGAGCGGTGTGTTGCGCAATCTCGTAGCAACAACAACAACGTGAGTCCCGGTAGCTGCTGTGGCTCTGCTCCATAGCGCTGCAGACAGCTACGAATAAACAGGATGGTGGGACTTTTCTTCCGCTTGTAGAGTTTAGTCATTCTTAGTTCCAAGATCATCGTGTTCTTTGGAACCCACGGCGTGAGTCTGCTATCCGCTAGCTTAGTTAGCATTAGCCAATCTGCCCGTAGCTGCGCGTTTGATCCCAAACTTTGGACTGTTTTAAGCATCGACGTTCATTAATCGATTCTGAATCCTCACGTGAATCTTTGAGATGCATCGCCACATCGATGAAATGCACCCACCCCTAGAAAATAACCCTGAAAACCTAAATTAATTCATCTTTAACTTGATCTGGTAAAAACAGCAAACAATAACATTCTGTCAAACGTTATTTCGCCACATCGATGAAATGCACCCACCCCTACTAATCACACGTGTCGTTTTCTGGGTTTGTAACCACATGTGTGCCAACAATCGACTAAAGATTTCAAATGTTTCGGTCGGCGTGAACTTGAAATGGCTTAGAGAGGCTGCGTTTTTGTTGCCATGGCGACTTGAATTTGGTCTCATCTATTTTTCTCTCACATTTAATAGAAAGAACAAGCAGTGCAGCAGAAAATAGGTTTTCATTTCTCTTTAACGTCTGTGTGATGTTCAGGAGATTTACAGGGCGGAGCGGTAAAATAAAAGTTGCGGCAGGAAAACGTTTTAGTTTAAATATGATTGTTGGTCGAAGCTGTGAGGAGCCACGTGTGGCCCCAGAGCTGCAGGTCACAGACCCTTGTCTGGTGTCATGGCGCCGGTTTCATCAGAGATGTTATGTTTAGCGTTGGCAGCGAAGACTTCCGTTTTAAAGCGATTTGTTTTCTGTCAGGGTTGCAAATATTGACAAAAGTGATTTTTAAAGCAGAGACTGAAAATCAATTCAGGAGGAGAGTCGAGAAGCTGCCAGAAGAACGTCGGTTTAATGTGATTTAACCGATGCAGGCGTTTATGTTCTGGTTTACAGATTCTTTAGGTTTATTTTAGATTTAAATCATAATAAGAGCAGGAAGGGATGTTTCATTCTAAGGTTAAACTCTGAGATGGTTGTTAGGGCTTCTACAGTAACCTAGTTCTGTCCGTGTGCCGCTCACAAAAGCCCTTAATCTGCACTCGCCCGGCTCCTCGGAAGAGGAAATCCCAGACTGGGAAGCGTGGCTGTGAGGATCAAAGCTGCAGCAGATCAGGAGAACTCCAGGAGCGTTGGAGCAGCAGGCTGCTGAGGTCTGAGCCCGGCTCCACTTTCATTACAGCCTCCATTTATTCACTAACCCCAGGGTTCACGCTCATGTCAGAGCAAGGTCGGTGCAGGCCGCTCGTGTTGTTAATGACACAATAAAATCAGTGGGATGTTTTAGTTAGAAAGTTCAGGTAACAGGAACTCAGCTGATGTAATTCAGTGTTTTTCTGATTCTGCTCCTGACCTCTTTATGTTGGTTGTGACATTAACAGAAAAAGAATAACATGATAAATTATCTGGAGGCCTGATGGTCTGCACGTGTCAGGTGGGCCGTTAAAACCTTCTAACTTTTAAATAGTTTGGTTATAATCAGCTCGTTTCCGCTAACGCTGCTTTTTACGCTCTCCCCGTCCCCCGAATAGATTAAATTATGGCGCACTTTGACAGAATTAAACTGTTATTGCGGAGGCTTTTTGGTGCTGATCGTGACATCACTCAGCGATATGCTGACGTGTTGGCAAAGTCCTCAAAGGGACGATTTTGTTCAGAGACACAACGGGTGAGCGGACCGAGCCGTTGTATAAAGTGGAAACACAGCTATGTTAACATTATTGACCGAAAGTGGAACTTTTTATTCTAGATTTGTGATTTGCACGTATGAATCAATATTTATAGTCCAGTTAAAGACTCCCTCTGGTATTTAGGTGATTATATTGTAGAGCCACTGTGAGTGGACCTCTGGTTGTAGATGAAAGACAGATACCCCCAGCATCTTGGCGTGGGCCGATAGTTTGGACCTTGAGGCGTTCTGGGCCCTTTGCTCCCCGCTCACAGCCAGGTGGTGGTTTCATCCATCACACTAAACTCCTGGTGGCTTTTGGCTGGACTCTAATTCACTTAAAGCTCTCTCACTACTGTAGCCGATCAGACAACGTACGGTTGTTAGAAGCGTTCCAGTGCTGTTATGTAACTGCATCATATACTGGACTCTAACACTGACCCACATTAGAGCCAAGAAACCGGTGTTGGGAACAGCGTGTTCTGTGGAAAACGAGTAGGAGCTCTGTTAAAATACTTGTTGGAGCTGAAAGTCTGAGTGCATTAGCCATCTGTTGCATCGACCACAGAAAAGGCCTAAAATGCTCCAGAAGACCATGACTTTGGTTTTAAACTCATCAGATTTGGCTGCTGCTGCACCGTTCTGCTACCGAAGACTCGTCTCAAGGCTGTGTTGGTTTGTAGCATTTAAGCTAATCGTGACAGACGGGGTTTCTCACCAGTCTGGTCACCAGTTTGGATTTATAGTTGGGTGAAAAACATTTTAGGAAATTATTTAGGTTCAACTCATGATTCACAATATAGTATAATAATAATCATGCCAAAAAAACATTAGAAGCCATTCATTTTTTCTCGTTTATTTTTTAATGTGCTCGTGATGCTACTTGTGATTTTTATCTAGAGGTGCTTTATAAAAAATGTTCTTGTTCTCTAACAATGCAAGGAGGAAAACTGAAGGTAAAATGTTATTTCAAATGTATTTACTAACAAAAACATGCAAACAGAGTTTTCCCCGCAGGCCCCCTGGACAGTTTTCTGGGCCATCAGATTGTTTTTTTCACTCAAATGAATCAGAGTTTGGTGTTTAACATGCTTGTTATATAATTACTGTGACTGCAACGGTTTGTGCCGTCAGAAAATTTCAAACAGTTTTTAAAAGAAGATGGGTTGTACTTTCAAGTCCACTTGGTGTTATTATGGTGAACCCTGTTCCGTCATTCACCCACGGGTCTGAGAGACGACATTCGCGGCAGAGACCAGTGTTAATTTTGACAAGAAATTTTAATTTAGTTTTAGTCTTAGTCTTTTGACTAAAATTATTTTTTATTTTAGTCACAATTTAGTCGTCCAATTAGTTTTTATTTTAGTCTTATTTTAGTCGACTAAAATTGAAAGCAATTTTAGTCGACTAAAATAAGGCTAAAATTAAAACACGTGTATTTTTCTTCTGATGCAATAATATTTCTACTTGTGTAAAGGAAATGTTAACTACACCCATTTTAAACTGTAAATAAATATGTAAAAATCACATTTTACATTTTGGATCAATAAAACTCTACATTTATAATTGTTTTAATAACAATAATAATGGAAAATACCTAATTTAACACTGACAGTTTGAAATTGTGCCTCTCAGTATTAATAAAATAAAAAAAACTCGGTATAATGTGCAGTAATATGACAAGAAATGACATCATACCATCAAAACATTAAAAGGTGTTACTCTTATAATACAAAGAGGTAAACTAAAGGTAAGAATTGTTTTCTTAGACTGTGCTTAGACTGATTTATCAAGGTGGGACACCTGAACATTTCTCCTCAAAAACACCGCTAGAACACCGAACACTGATCATATCGGCCGTACCAGCGCCAAGAAAAGAAAAATGATTAGACAACAAGATGCGCAGCGCGCTGGCCGTGCATGAACTCGGTTCGGTTTGAGCTGCGGCACCAGCAGTAATGTGCTGACCACTCCCACCCCGCCTCCGCTCGCTGCTAACAACATCGTAACACTTTTAAAACCAGGGGAAACCCCGGGTGTGTACTCACCAAGCAAATATGTCTCAGATGGTCACATTTGAAGCTTTTCCTTCCAGCCGCGGACATTTTATCCCTTCAGACATAACTTTTACCGGCATAAACATCTTATGTTTGCTTACCGCTAGCTTTTTCAAACAGCCGGCTCCAGACTCTGATTGGTTCTTTTCTTATTTAGTCCCGCCTATTCGATTTGATGATTGGTTATTTTTTCCGGTCGCCCATCCTTTCCGTTTTCTGATTGGATTTTCGTTTCTGTCAATTTTCGTTGTCGTTTCTTATTCGTCAACGAAAATGTCGGTCAATATTCGTTATAATTTAGTCTTTTTTGGCGTGTATATTTTCGTTTTTGTTTAGTTTTAGTCCGCAAAAATTCATTCGTCACGAAAAAAAAAACGAAAATAATTCGTCAACGAAATTAACACTGGCAGAGACAAACGGCTACAGCCGTTATTATCGACTCCTGATTCATAGGTTTAAAAATCGATTAAAGGTGACAAACGGCTTGGAGGGTGGTGTGAGTTTGGCGCTGTTATCCTGGTGGAAATGTTCAGTTTTTGTTTTTTAATAGTTCTGATTTGGAAAATGTGTCGGCTGGTGTTCTGGCAGCAGATTCTGCTGCTGGTTTAGAGATTTGGGCGGCTAGATTTATTACACAAAAACCTGAGTTAATGTTTTATCTCCATTAGACACAGATATCCTTATTTATCAATGCAAATCCATCAGGATGATTCTGGAAAAAACTTTAGGGTTAAAAACACAACAGGATCAGAAAGTTTTTTCCTTTCATTATGTGTGTGTATCTTTTTTTAATTGGCCGGTTTTCCCCTCTCTCTCTTCTAGGAACACCATCTCCAGAGGGCTATTTCAGCCCAGCAGGTCTACGGCGAGAAACGGGACAACATGGTTATCCCCGTCCCCGAGGCAGAGTGCAACATCACGCACTACGAGTCCCTCTACCCCGGGGAGTTCAGAATGCCAAAGCAGCTTATTCACATACAGCGTGAGTGTGTGTGTGTGTGTGTCTGCCTGCTCTGATTAGACAGATGTTTACAGACCAGCTCCATTCACAAATGAGTTTGTTTTTCTGGATCCTGCTTCGTGTGCAACGACAGCTGTTTTACTCTGAATAGTACTACAATAATTACTACTACTACTACTACTAATAATAATAATCGGGCTGAAGGGATTTGTTTATATTAGAGGAAGTCAAACTGTGAATCTGTCAGACTTCCTGACTCATCCACTCACATCTTTTAACAATGATTTTTATTAAGTTAATATTTTCCATTATTTTAACAATCAGCATTCTGGTTTTTGTCTTCCAGCTTTCAGTTTGGACACAGAGCAGCCAGACTATGACCTAGACTCAGAGGACGATACGTTTGTGAATAAGCTGAAGAAGAAGATGGAAATCACCCACCTGCAGTTTGAGGAAATGATCGATCGGCTGGAGAAAGGCAGCGGACAGCAGGTATCTGACCGCCTTTAGTGGCGCCACGCACCAGTGGAGTTACTGTTACTGGTCTGTAGGGAGTAACGCTGGTTCCTCACCCGTGAGTCAGCTGGTGGCTGGGTTCAGCTGTAAGGGTAGCGTCAAAGCTAACGTGTATCATCCATAAATGATAAACCTTCTACATAAGTGTCACTTCAGGGTTCATCATGGTCATATTTACATTTAATGTGAAAATTAAACTGGAAATATTGGATCTCAGCCAAAACAACCCAGTGACTCAGGCTCTAAGACGATAAATTGAATGCCGTTTGTAGCAGTTTGGTTTTATAATCCTTCTCTTAAGTCGTATAAATGCTTGGAAGCAGCCGTTTAACTCATTTTGACTCCCAAATCTCTCCCTGCAGCCCGTGAGTCTCCAGGAGGCCAAGCTGCTGCTGAAGGAGGACGATGAGCTGATTAAGGAGGTGTTTGACTACTGGAGCCGGAAAAGGAAAACGTGTAAAAGCGGCTCCCTCATCCCCAACGTCAAGCAGGAGAAGAGGGACGGCTCCAGCACCAGCGACCCCTACGTGGCCTTTCGCCGTCGGACGGAGAAGATGCAGACCAGGAAGGTAAATGATCGACGGCCGTGCGTTTGTTCTCTTGAGTTGTAATGAAAGTAAAAGAATTAGTAACTTCAAAAGCAGGAAAACTGATTCACCCCCGTTTTGATTTTAGAATCGAAAGAATGACGAGGCGTCGTATGAGAAGATGCTGAAGCTGCGCAGGGACCTGAGCCGCACCGTCACCATCTTGGAGATGATCAAAAAGAGGGAGAAGGTCAAGAGGGAACTGCTGCACCTCACTCTGGAAGTAGTAGAGAAACGGTACGTGTGAGCGTAGCTGCTGTCAGGATTTTGGGTGTGGTCTCACGAGTGCATACCTCGCTCATCTGTTTGGATGAAATTCCCAAAACGTGTTGTTTGGGGGAATCTTGGTTACCGACTCTGGGCTTGTCTAGGTATTTAAGGAATGTAAAAATCCTCACAAGTTGGAGCAGTGTCGGGTTTTTTTTGCAGACTGAACCGTGATTCTCTGTGAAGTCAGGCTCCGCTGCTCCTGTTAATTAGCCTCCGTTTCACTCCTATTACCAATATTTGTTCAGGAATATTCCGTCAGGAGTGTGTTAGCTTGTTTACTTCCTATTGCCATGGGGTCTGTTGGGTAGTTTTCAACAATATGCTTGTATTACGCAACATATTGTTTGTTTAGAAACTTTTTTCCCTTCCCTACTTTAGGTTGTTATATTTCTTCCTCTCTGCGGAGCGTTTGCAATCCATCCAGACATGACACCCAAATGGAATGAATTTCCTCTGAAAGTAGCTGTCAGTGTGAGCTTAAATTGGACCCTTCTCCTTGAAGTGCTTTTGATTTGTAGTGACATTTCAATTTCCTCTTGTTATCCTGGCCTGGTTTGTGCCTGCGCATCACAGCCAGTGTTTACTCCCATACCGGAGTGCTCTGTTCCCAGTAGATGGTTTCTGTGGAGCACTTCATCACCCAGACATACCCCGGTGACTTCGTCTTTGGCTCCTCTAGTTTAAGATCAGGAGAAAACTACATGGAACAAGGAGGATAATTGGTATTTTATAGATTTTATTCCATTTATCTGACTCCTAATCTGCTACGACTCTCTTGTTTTCCTCCCTCAGGAATGTAATGCCAGATTTTGGCAGCGAGGTGATGGCAGAGGCCCTGGCACAGCGGGCTCTGGTGAAGCCCGTTTACACCATCCCCATCATTCCCCTGTCCAACAGCAACCAGTACCGACACCAGGACCACATGGACATGAAGGACTACAAGAAAGTAAGAGCGTGTCCTCAGATGTTTGTGGAAAAACGAGCTCTAACTTTATCGTGGACTAAAACGATGAATGCATATAAATATGTATTCTGTTTCCACCGTAGACTCTGTTACTGCATCACTTGATCACAACACAAAGCACCATTTAGCACGTTCTAAAAATACTTCAAAAAGCTCATTTATCAGCAGTTTGCACAATGCTTAACCTGGCTGTTACTATGGCAACCATTCATCGCCACAATGCAGTTTTCCTACACCCAACCAGAGCTGTAATACCTGTCTGTTTGGAGGTTTTTAAACCTTAAAGGCATTCTCTCTCCGGATGGATTTATGGTGAAGTCTTTCCGTTTCTGCCAAAACGATCGTTTGGCCCAAGCGTCTCCACATGTGTGTTTTATTTTTTTTATTTCTGAGCCATCAGACTCAATGGAGGAAGATGGGAGATGAAGTCATCATGTTCCAAGTCATTTCCTCCATTAATGAGCTTTGGCTTCCAGCATTAGACACACGCGGATGACATCAAAGGGTTGAATAGGAGACCCAGTAGATGCTACATAGTTGGTTTTCACTGAGAAAATAGGATTGTTGTTGAATAAAAACAAAGTTTTCTGTTCTTGAAGATAATTTTTGTGTCATCAGAAAAAACTCCTCTGAAAATCTTCCCACGGTTTATTTAGTTTTTAATCATTTAGTCTGCTCCTCGTCTCTGGCCTCGATCACACCTTGTTTGTGTTTGAATTGTTGAGGCTCGTGTTTTAATGACCCCCTCTTCCATCCACGTGACTGCACTTCTTCCTGCAAATGTCTGCGTCTCTTGTCTTCTTTGTGCCCGAGCTCTCGGGGCTGAGAAGACTCCCGACTAATTCTGGCAGAGCTGGAGTCTGTTCAGACAGGGAGGGGTCCTCCCACTGGGGAAGTTGGGGTGAAAGGTGGCATGTGGGTGAATAACAGCCATCTGGCTGAGCAGTGGCATCTGGCACGTGCCTCCATCTGCATATCAATGCCTGTTTTAGCCCACTGTTGTTCCTGCAGACTCCGAAGAGTCTGTGCACAGACTATTAACTCCAAATTACTCCACGGCGCTCTTGTTCTAGTTGGGAGTTTATTTTTAGCTTACTAAACGTAAACATGCTGTTTTCTTGATTTCTTTACAGCCCGAGAAGGCGGAGGTTGTACGAACCAAAAGGAAATACGAGAAGAAACCCAAAATCTCTCCGCTGTCTGCACCTCAGCATTCAGGACCCTCCGTGTTTAGTCCCAAGGACCTCAACCAGTATGATTTCCCCAGCTCAGACGAAGAACCGTATTCACAGGTACTTTGCTTCAGGACAAGGGGTGTCTGTCTGATTTAGAAATGATCGTGAGCTGAAGTTTGTGTTTCTGTTTAGATCCATTCAGGTTCCTCAGAGGCGGAGGAGGAGAACGACCCAGATGGCTGCTATGCGTTCAGGAGGAAGGCGGGCTGTCAGTATTACTCTGTAAGTGCCCTCCTGTGACTCCTGTGTTTCTATTTTTAGCTTAGCGCCGACAGCAGGCTGCCCGTTAGCCTCACACACTCCGCCGGACCAAACAAAACACAATGGAACGAGCCTTCTCTCCCACTTCTGTGATTAATCTCGTCTTCCTCTTCTTCAGCCTCGTCCAGAGAAAAGTGGCAGCTGGCCATGGGTGAGCCCATCTGAGGGCGGGGTCGGAGATCCGCGCTTCCGCTACTGTCCGACCTCGCTTAGCACGCCGCGGCGCTGCGTTGGTTTGGCACGGCGCCGTGTGGGCAGAGGTGGCAGGTGAGTCGGAGCTTCCTGTTTGACTTTAATTCTCACAGAAACCAGAATTTTTAGATGTTTCTAGGTTTTTATTATCTGGTCCAATCAAAGTCTGCTTTGATCTGTTACTTGTTACACGAAGAACACGGGTGGAAAAATGATTAAAAAGTAGAAATGAGAAATATCTGCCAGTTTGTGTCCCGAGCAGCAGAGATTCCTGCAGGACTTGGCTCTAGCTGCTGGACTTGTTTAGCATAGCAGCTCTTTGGCAGCCTCCCAGCACCCATTTGGCACCCACGCTCTACTATAAATATCAGTCTGGCTGCTAAAACGATGAAGATGACAATCCTAATGTGGGAAATTACCTGTCACCATAGCCTGGAGGCAGTAAAACAACATGGCTTCCTCTGAGTCTCAGCTGCGTCGTGACCTGCCCCCCCCCCCTCGAGTAAAACACACAAACTATCGGAGTCTTCTAAGAGCGTTCAAGGTGCCAGCTGTTTTTTTAAAAAAAAAACCCATCTGGGTTATTTATGACCCGCTTCAGAGACACGTGAGATACACAATGTTCTGTTTCTGTGTGCAGCAACCTTTTATCAGCTGGCCCTGGAGAGATGGGTCCGTCTGAATGAAAATGTCCTCGTCAGTTTAATCTGATCGTAGGAAATAATGAGCTTGTAGCGTCTGACATTACACTCCTAAACAGTCGCTCCATGTATTGATGTTTCTTATTTCACAGTTGAATGTTCTGGTCCGAGGTTATAGATTCTCCAACGTGTGTGTGTGTGTGTGTGTGTGTGTGGTTCTTTGGTGGCATTTATGTAAATGTTAAATTATCTTTGGAATTGCTTCTTTAAGAGAAACCGTCTGAATGGCTTCACTTTTTGTTGTTTTAGGGTCAAAATGGTTTCCGTTCCGTTAGCGTTCGACTCATTCTTTAAGGGTGTCACTAGCCGTGTTTCCACTAAAGGAGTTCTGGGAAATTTCTGGGATGGGGAAAAGAGACCAGGAGGTCCTCTCAGCTGCTGTCTCCATACAAAATCAGGACTTTGCTGAGACGTCAGCATATTGCGACCGCTTTGGGAGTGAGTGATGTCACTGATCAGCGCCAAAAGGATCAGTAGAGCATAAAAAGCAGCGTTCCGATACTGGCAACTGACAAGCTTATTATAACCAAACAATTTCAACTGAGGTTTTAATGGCTTATCTGACACATGCAGACCATCAGGCCTCCAGAGGAGCGAGGCCTGTATTAGAAAATCTTGAAATGTGTTTTAAAATGGTCTCTCCCTATTAAAAGCATTAGCTAAGAAAGTCGTAACGAGGGAATGCTAAGCTAGCTTTTAGCCCTCTGGTGCTTTTGTCAGTTCTACTTGTTGCTTGTTAAAGACCTCTGGCCGGAGGTTATTACTACATGTTTACTTAATAGAGTTTTTAAAATATAAGAGCTTTGTTTAGTCACATTGTCATAGGGCTGGGAGATGATCGAAAATGTATCGTTATCAAAATTTCTGACTCTAACCGATATCGTTTTTCCCATGTCAATAAATTCAATAATAAGAAAATGAAAAGGTGTGTGTAGGTTAGTGACGTTCATGTTTCTTTAAGAAGCTGTACCACCTGAGTCACATGACAACATGACTCAACCTAATACACACGACAGCCCCATCTAGTGGACAACATTTGTTTATGTGCATACATGTAGTTATCGTCCATTTATCAGCCATATGAAGAAAAAAACTTTCACAATAAAAGCCCCTAGGAAAAACACATGACATTAAAAGAATAAATTAACATTTGAAGGTGGCTGAAATAATGTGCAGTCTCTTAGTGCCTGATGTTTTTACCATGCAGACTATCATGAGCTGTTTACAGGTTGGTTTTTAACACCAAGTGCACAGTGTTGTAGAGATTTAACGTTTCCTGTTTTTACCTTTAAATGATTGTTGCTTCAGCAGTAAAGAGGTGAACAGCTGTTCGGGTGTTTTCCTGTGTTTTGGCTTGCCTGAGCTGTGACGTTGTTGTGTGGCTGTAAAAGCGAGTGTTCTGGTTTAAGACCATCTCACCACATATTTACCTAAATGACCTGCCAGGAATAACCAGAGATGTCGTAATTCTCTCTAAAGCACGTTTCAATCCTCTGACATCACGTTTTTCAGCAGCTCTCTGTTGTTTCTGTTGGTTTCAGGATCTTGTTGGACCGAGCGTACGCGGGTGAAGACGGCACCCAGAGCCTGGACTCCGACCCAGAGCCAGAACCACTCGCCTCACCACTTCTAAGCTCTTCGCTCTGCAACTCCAGTACCTCAGAAAACATTACCTCGGACTCTACCAGCTCCTCCAACTTTTTCTCGTCGTCATCGCCCCGGTCATCGTCGACACCAGTGGACCTCAGCCAGATTCTTTTGAACATTAAATCTTGCCGCTGGAGGCATTTCAGACCCCGGACGCTATCCCATCACCCTTTGGGTGGAGGAGACTTGTCTGGAAGAGGATTTAGGGACTTTAGGCGGACTACATCGGGACTAACTCGGACCACGTCTGCTGGACAGAACCCCCAGAGCCGAACGGGCCCGGCCACCACTCCTATCAATGGTGAGTTGGTCATTTCTTATATCTCGCTGGTGTTGAAACAAGCTGGTTTAATATTGTTTAGAAAATGTCGTTTATTGTGTCTGATTGTCTTCTGGTGTGGTTTAAAGGATGATTTGAGCTCAGTTCATTTGGAAGTTGGTTTATTTGGATCTTCAGCAGCACAGGGGCTTGTTTTAACAATTTCAGCTTTTATCTCCTGGTTTGCAGACTTTCTCTCTGTCCTCCTGTTTACATTTTCATCTATTTCATGATAAAGAAGCTGTCAGGGCTGAATTTATTTAATTTTATCACACTCCCTGATCTAAAACCTGGATTTGTTCAGTTTTATAGACCTTCAGATTCATTTATTTAAAATAAATGAGCAGATGTTTTGTCAGCAGCATCCAGAAGATAGTTCCTTTATTGTTGTGTTGATGTTTGTGCTTGAAGGTGAAGAGAACCAGCTATAGTTGATGGACCTTTTAAGAATTTAACGTAGAGTTTCAACAAAATATGAGGTTAAAGTTTCATTTATTCAGATTGTTTCACATGACGTTAAGTTTCTGGACAAACAAATTCAAAATAAGAAATTAGAAACTTGACTGATGTATTCGTCGTTTTGTTGAAGCACAGGTTAGAGCTGCGTCGTTCTCAGTTTGTTAAAGTTGCTGTAAAAGTTTAAACAGGACTCTTTTTTTTTTCCTCCTGATGTAAAATGAGTTTCCCGCCTCGATTTGGGTAAAGTTGGAGAATTAAGCTGCACCTTCTTCTGCTCCAGAGTCTAATTGTTCTGCAGCAGATTTACTACTTTAGTTTATCCCGTTAAAGCAGATTTCAGAGACACGGCTACATTTTCTTTGTGTCGTCTTATCGTCGTTAGAGCTGCTCCAGACTCCTTAAGCTGGTGTGTGAACGACAGAGGAGAATCTCACTACGCTTTGTTGAACTTTAAAAAGCATCTTTTAGGACGTTAAGCTGCCAGCAGCTGTAATCTCTGGAGAATACCAGAGTTTTTGGGTAGAAATTGATCAAGTTGGACTTCATAACATCTAGTAGGCTATCCGTGGGTCCTTAAAAAGTCTTAAAAACTACATTTTAAATGATTAAAGCTGTAAAAATCCTTAAAAACAAGTAATCCCTAAATCCAGTCCAAAGGCCTGAAAAATGCCGCAGAACCAATAAATGAGATTGCTTTACTTTTTTTTTTATTTTATTTTGTAAAATGCTGTAAAGAATTCTGTGAACTGCATTTTAGGGTATGAGACGTGTAGCAGAATGTGGGAGGGGCTAGTTTCAGGTAGGCGCATTAGCCACATTAGTTAGTGGGCACGTTAGCCATGGGTAGAGCTGAGTACCTCTGTAGTACCGACTGTAAACATTCAATACGTACTGGTGCTAAATTGTGGTACTTTCCCAATAAAAAGTCCCTGTTGAGGAGCCACGAAGCTCCTTTCTTGAGCTTCTGCGTGTCTGATGACTTGGGTCTCGGTCTCATGAGGGAGAGAGGTGTTATATTTTATCAAAGTGGCCTTAGGAGGTCATAAAAAGTCTTAAACCTGCAGACCTTAACTGCAACAGTTAGAAAAACAAATTGTCCCTCAGAGGATTCAGATTATTATAGAAATAACATTTGACAGAATGTTATTGTTTGCTGTTTTTACCAGATCAAGTTAAAGATTAATTAATTTAAGTTTTCAGGGTTATTTTCTAGGGGTGGGTGCATTTCATCGATGTGGCGATGCATCTCAAAGCTTCACGTGAGGATTCAGAATCGATTGATGAACGTCGATGCTTAAAAAAAAATAACGTGAAGCTTTACGTAACCGCAGCCTTAACAGATGTAAGGTATTTGTTTTTGTGTAAGGAAGATGCTTCTTACTGGCGCACAATGTGGTAATCTAGGTGCTGTGGAGGAAAATAGAGGAACCAGCAGAAACGATCCAAAGTTTGGGATCAAACGCGCAGCTACGGGCAGATTGACTAATGCTAACTAAGCTAGCGGATAGCAGACTCACGCCGTGGGTTCCAAAAGAACACGATGATCTTGGAACTAAGAATGACTAAACTCTACAAGCGGAAGAAAAGTCCCACCATCCTGTTTATTCGTAGCTGTCTGCAGCGCTATGGAGCAGAGCCACAGCAGCTACCGGGACTCACGTTGCTGTTGTTGCTACGAGATTGCGCAACACACCACTCCAGGGCTATGGCAAGCCGTTATAGTATGTAATTCACAAACACTTCTATCTGTGAACGTAATTTAAACTGGATTATTGCCAACCCGTACATTATAGACATGCCACCATTACATTGTTACCAGTAGAAATGAAATGTTATTCAATATCTCAAAAGCTGTAAGACAGTTGAGGTGACAGCATGTTGTTTTGCATGTTATTGAACTGTTTTCTAATAATGTTCTGTTGTTAAATAAAGTAAAGGAAGGAGAGAGAAAATGTTTCCTAGCAGGTTTTAAATGTTTAAAGCTTTCCCT
>SSNS01000931.1:52975-95878 GCA_006937985.1 Aphyosemion australe
TTTGTCCTTGAAAAATAGTTAAATGTAAAAAAAAAATTTACTTACTGAGAGTAGTTTTAGAGGAACTGAGTTAATTGATAGGTTATTTATTTACAAATGTAGACAAAGAAGAAGACAATCAATCTCGTATGAAAAAAAACATTAAAAATGTCAATAATCGAAGAATCGTGGCACCAGTAATCGAATCGAACCAACAACCATTATAATCGAAGCATCGAAGCTCCCATAATCGAATCGTGAAGTACCCTTTTTGGAACACCCCTATTATTTTCTACCTTTAGCCTCATTGACCTGCTTGTTCTGATTGGAACGATCATCTATGATCCACTGATGGATTATGTTTAGTGGATCTATTGGTTGCTTTTAAATTCAGCAGCACCATATCAGAAGCTTCAGTGTTCATTTAATATTTTCATTTTCCCTCTAGGAAGCGTGTTTGCAGCTTGCTGCTAATTCTGCTGGTAAATCTTTGGTGTTGTGAGGAGATTTTCACTCTAGAACTAAGAACGTAAACAAAGAGTTAATTTTTCTGCTGCTTTAGTGCAGCTGAACTCCAGAGAATGACTGTTGGTTTTGAACATGTGGTTTATTCAGCTGAGTCACTAAGAGTCTGGTGTTGGGCACGCTGCATGAACATGTGTTACTGCTGAGGTCCCAATGACACGTTTTATAGGTATATTCTGATTTTTGTAGCGATCGTTCTGCTCTTACTTTCACAGACGTGTGAATAAAGTTAAAATGATGCTCCACCTGCATCTTAAATCTCAGGACTAAGTGACAATCTTCAGGTTTAGGACAAACCTTTGCTTTATTCTAGTTAATATAAGTTTCTTTTTTGTCTGTCATCTCTATGTGACACGTACCGATTCAAAATTGATTTGTAAACATTCATAAACGATTATAAATAAATGCTTAAAAACGGCCACAAAGCGTGGCAGGAACCTAAAAGTTACTCCTGCCGCCTGGACACTTCAGAGGGCAGACCAGCGGAAAAAACAAAACAGCAATGGCGGAAGCTTGTTTATTAGGTTTAGCCACTTAGTGTGAGATTTACTTCTCAGGATTAAAGGAAAGTTGTGTCAAACTAAACTAAAATACAACACCACCAACATGTGACAGCACCTCACATGTTTCCATCCTGGGTTAGATGAAGAGAAGAGGATGAGGAAGGATGAATAAAACTTGTCCGTAACTCCAACCGCTTTCATAAAACTATGGCGTTACTTTGCTACAAAGCTGAGGCGGCACCAGGGAGTCTTTGGATGTTTATAAGTGGTCAGTCTGTGGCGTTAATGTGGGGCGATGATGTGTTTTTAACAAAAGATGACACGATGGTGGTATAAAGTAGGTGTGGGGGCCGTGTCCACGACATCACGGACTTCCCTTTAGCTTCAACAAAACATGTCTTTTATGCTGATTGAAGCAACGCTCCTCGAGTTTTTTCACGAGCCGCTCCAAACGGTGTCTGACTCTCATTCCCACATGAACTGTCTGATCTGCTTCAGCTCTAAAGACCAAAAGCTCTGGATCTCTGCATCGCTCCAGTTAGACGTCTCAGCTGATTCTGTTTACAAAAGTGAAACTGACTGCCTGTTTTTACGTTCAGTTTCATTATAGGTTTCATGCAAAAGTATGTTGGGTATGTGTTCAGGCTTACGTGACTAGGACAGTGGAGCAAAAGGTAACTTGAATTAACGTGTGCTGAATTAATCTGAAAGTATGAAAAATCTATGACGTGAGAAAAACCCCTCAAAAACTCACGATAATCGTTTAATAATCGAATAGAAGGACCCTGAATGGAATTGTGAGGTACCCACGATGGCACACCCCTATCATTACAGTTGTTTTTATGTCAAATGTTTCAGACTCGTTCTGTTTTGTTAGTTTAACTCACATCAGTCATAGATGCTGAAACTTAAAGGCCTAGGAATTCCTTGAAGGAGTAAATATGTGACAGAACTGGACGTCATTTATCTGAAGCCACTTTGTGTTGATTTTGTTTTCAAATCTTCAGTTTTAATGCTGCAAAAGTGAGTAAAGTCCTTTGAAAATGGTTCTGGGTTATTGAGCCCAGCGCGTCTCAAGAGGTTTAAATCTGTGGAGCCGTGCGGCGCTGACCCGTGTGACTCTTCTGTTTCTGCAGTGTTCACAGCCGAGCAGTACCAGCAGCATCGGGAGCAGCTGGCTCTCATGCAGAAACAGCAGCTGGAGCAAAGTCAGCAGCAACAGACCAACAGCTCCACGACGGCTCCAAACACGCAGGTCAGTCGCAGTAACGTTTACTGCCTCACTCGATTCTTTTGACTTGCTGACCAAGAAACAGAAACCAAAGTTCTCCTAATGTGTGAGCCGTTTGTAGCTAAAGGTCACCCGTCTCATCCCGCATCTGTTATTAATGCCTCTGGATCTGTTCCTGTTTGGCAGCAGACATGCTGAGCTCAGCTCTTTTAGCAGTTTAATGATTTTTGACCAAAACAGAAAGTTCTGACTTGGACCTGCTTGTCTTCCTCCGTTTAGGCCCTCGTGTCCAAGACGCTGGACCAGGCCAGCGCCCAGTTTGCTGCTTCAGCGCTCATCACCACAGATCAGCTGCTCGGGTTCAAATCCAAAGAGGAGTTGGTGCTGGCGAGCGGAGTCAACGGGGTTCTGACGAGTGCCGGTGAGTTTGGTGAATGATGGTTTTTACTTGTTGGAGGAAAAAATCGGATCGGATGATTTTAATTACTGGTTAAAAAGAAGAATGAGAGGGTTTGATGTTTTTATTTTTATCCCCACATTGAGCTCAAAAGCTTTTTCACCACCTCTTACTCCTGAGGAGTTTGGAGTCATTAAATCGATCGTTTTCTTGTGTTTATTTTTGCTGTTTACTTTTGGACGCTCATGTCTGTAGTTTGAAAATAGATTTCATTCTTTTATAAAACACTTAACCTCTGGTTGCACCTGAAGTTCAGCTTTTTGCTGCTGTTGATGATATTTATGCTTGTAAATAAATACTAAAGGGCCTACGGGCCATCTTAGCCATTAGCTCAGTCATTTCTCCAAGCAGAGGCTGTTCAGGAAGCGGTCTACTAGAAAGATGGCTGAACAATCCCTGGAACAACCATGAAGGTTTAAGAAGATGAAAACATGAGAAACAGACTAGAAGTTTGCTGTTTTTTAATTTTTAAACGCATCCATCCCCTCGGCCCTCGTTCACCACACGCATGAGCTGAACATGAAAAGAAGCCCCGAGTGAATTCTGAAACATCTCCCAGCAGCTCTGCAATTACAGTAGTGTTGCATCAACGTTTACGGTGTCAACACGAGCCAGATGGGCCTCCGGGCGCGATGCGTTGCAGTCTTAGTGAGTCGGATTGCGTAGCCGCGCCTCATCTGTAGTTAGTCTGACACAAGCCTGAGTTTTAAAAGCAAATATAGGAAATAAAAACTTCCTGTTTCCGTTTGCATTTACGACGGCTGCTCTGTGTTCACCAGGCGTTTTCAAAAACCTACACCTCACCAGCACCACCGCAGCGCTCCACCCGACCAACCAGTCCACACACACTACCGCCGTCACCGCCCAGACGTTCCTGCAGCCCTCCTCCAACTCCAACATCCTGGCACCTGCCGCCGTCATTCCCACCGCCCCCGGTGCTCACACAGCTGCTGCTCTGGGCCTCCTGGGATGCAGCGCCGCCGGCACCGCCCCCGCCACCACTCAGGTCCTCATCGGGAACAACATCTGTCTGAGCATGCAGTCGGCCGCCAGCCTCGCCGGGCGCCACATCCCCCGGACCCTCGGCAACATGCCAGCCTCTGCCTTAAAGCTGTCCACCTCCACCAACCTGCAGATGCCCAAAGTCTCCGGAGCGTCATCCATGGACATGGGCTCCAGGTGAGTTCTGACTCTGCTCAACATCTGGATCCTTAAGTTTGTCTAGATCACGTTATGTTGGTTAGTTTGATTTGATGTTTCAGGACAAAGAGAATTCTGGAATATTCACCACAGTCTGTATCCATTATTTAAAAAAAGACATCTGCGAAGTCGGTTTTTCCTATTTGTAGCCTTTAATATAACCTCAACTTATCTGCAAGAAATACCTGAAGGGACATGAATGTGATTTACTTCAGAGAGATTTCAGAGTCCTTGATTAGTTTTTGCAGAAGTTCTTTTTAAAAGCTCAAATGAAATCAGCCGCATCAGCACAAATGTGAGCAAAGATGCCACATTGACAGATTTAGTGTGAATGCAGCACAAGTTCACTTTGTCCTCTCTCCTCCTTTGATGCTGTAGGATTTACAGCCGTGATGTTAGAGAGTGTGTGTGTGTGTGTGTGTGTGTGGTTTCATTCATCCAAACATCACAGAACTGCACCAAAACCACAGACCAGACAAGTTTTAGCTTTTTTATTATGGCAGCGAATATAAATGAAAATTTTCACAACTAAATATTCATAAATACGTCGCTCTCGTCCCACAGAGATAATCATGACGAAGACAAGCCAGCACTGAACAGTTTAGCGGACAACACAGTTGCCATGGAGGTGACGTAGCATCGGGAATGCAACCGGAACGGCAGGACTTGGACGCATACTGGCAGCCTCTCGCTCGCAATTCTCATCTCTCATCTTTTTTACACCTTTTTTCTTTGTTTTGTTACTGTTGAAAGTGAAATATTGACTCATGTAAACTATAAATATCGCAAAATGACTTATGTGTACAGTAACTACATATTTGTAATATTCCCCGTGTGTATATATTACTTGAATACAGAACTGTCCATTCGTGATGTTTTGCACTTGGGAGTCGAACCTAAAGGATTAAAAACATAAAGAGTAAGCCAAGTAGAGTTGTGGTGAGTGTGAGATGTGAGAGTTGTATAGAGAAGAGTTTTATCATGTGCATGGTGCGGAGCCTGCTGTTTTTATCTATTTATTGTGCCGTGTTTACATTTTTATTCTTTGTTTTTTCGGTTGGATTTATTTTTATTTGTACACTGTACCTTTGTTGGTTCCTGTGCTGTAGTAAATGTTTGGTAGCTACGGACTCCTAGGTATTTTTGTATTTTGTGAACACAAAGCAGGTCCCCTCCCCTCTCCCGTTGGTTTATTTCAGGTCCCCGTGCTTTTTTTTTTTCTCTGTGGATGGCGTGAAGGTCGGTGACATCCCGGAGGAGGAGGAGTCCCAACATGATCCCAAACACAAGTAACAAAACAGGGATGAAGTCTCTTCCCAGAAGCCTCTGCTGCTTCTGATTCAAGCACTATATTTTGTTTTTCTTTTTAAAAGTATCAATGCTGCTTTTGTATTTTTTTAAAGGGGTCGTCCTTCATTTTCATGCAAGCAGAGTCTCTTTTTATTTGTTTTCTCAGACATTTTTGTAAAACAAAAAAATATATATATATTTTTGTATTTTTGTTTTTTCCTCCTTGTGGTTAACTTGATTGTAAACGTTTTCATTTACTGAAAGACTTCATTCTTTTGCTCATTTGTTACTTGTCGGTGCATAGGCGATAAGGGAGCTGAACGGGCAGTTATCACTGTACGTGTTTCATCATTCCAGTTTTTAAATATATCAAAAAGAGAAAAAGAAAAATTCTATCGAGGGGTTGATGAGAATTTTATTTTCTTCACTCCCTTTCTTTTTTTTTTCTTTGTAAAAAGAATCTCCAGATGGCTGCAGGGCCAAAAAAAAACAACAAAAAAAACAATACCACAAGCATTTGGGTGCCTTCCTTTGGGGAAATGTATATACTCTCTTCTGTGAAGAGTTAGGCACAAAGGCAGCATTACTTAGTAGTGCCACGCGTCTTTGTCAGAATCTGAATGCCCAGTCCAATGGCAGAATATATCCTTGAAGTTTACTTGTCCCACCTGGAGGCTGAAATAACTTAAAAAATGTGACAGAACTCTCACTAAAATAAGACAATAAAGCCCAGGGCATTAAATGTGAAACTGTTTGGTCTCTGGTGTCTTCTGTTTTGGTTCCATTTTTTGTTTCGGGTTTTATTAAAGCTTTATTTATCAGTTCAAGGTCAGATTTAGCTGCAAGTCTCCAGTCATTCTGCTCTGGATGAAGAGAAAAATTTAAAACATCAGAATGAGTTGGAGCAGAGGTCCAAACTAGAGATCAATCTGAATTTTCCACTGCCGATGGCACACCTAGACATTTTCTGCCTTATGGCCACGGAAAAATGTGACACTAATAATAATGTATTTCCTAACCAGTTTTTGAACACTAAAATCAAACATTTAACCAAAGTTAAACAAATCCATCCATCCATTATTGTCTGCTTATCTGGGGTCGGGTCGTGGGAGCAGCAGCCTAACCAGAGAGGCCCAGACTTTCTTCTCCCGAGCCACTTGGGCCAGCTCTTCCGGAGGGATCAAGGCATTCCATGGCCAGCAGAGAAATAAAATAGTCCCTCCAGCATGTCCTGGGTCTTCCTTTTGGCTCTCCTCCCAGTTGAACATGCCTGGAAAACCTCACCAGGGAGGTGTCATCCTAACCAGATGCCCAGGCCACCTCAACTGACTCCTCTTGATTTGATATTAAACTATTAAATATAAAACGGGTTAAATGTCAGTTGACAATGTTTTAAAGCATGTATTAAGCAGGTTCGTCAGGACATACATTTAAGTAGAATTCAGCAGCAGCACCGGGCTGCCCACAGATGTGCCTGACTTTAAATTGGCTTTACTAAGGCTTTTCGTCTGGTGCCGATACATTAGAAAATGGTAAATACTGACCCATATCAGTCTATCCTAGGCCAAACCTTTCAAGACAAGGGTCAAAATCAACTTTAAGTCCCCCCATAATGCAAAAGTTGTTTAGGATGTTTTTTTCCTTGCTTTGACTAAAAATAGGCCTCATTAGTAAAAATCTGAGCAAAAAGTGTAAATAGACCAAAAACAAACCTGCTGGAGACCCTGAATATTCTAGATAGGCTGGAAAAGGGTAGATTGTAAACTCTGTGTTGGACGAGAGGTCCTACTTCAACTAGAGGAGTTACTTCAGGGTCTTGTTCAACTAGAGGAGTACCTCAGGGTCTTGTTAAACTAGAGGAGTACCTCAGGGTCTTGTTAAACTAGAGGAGTACCTCAGGGTCTTGTTCGACTAGAGGAGTACCTCAGGGTCTTGTTCGACTAGAGGAGTACCTCAGGGTCTTGTTAAACTAGAGGAGTACCTCAGGGTCTTGTTAAACTAGAGGAGAACCTCAGGGTCTTGTTCAACTAGAGGAGAACCTCAGGGTCTTGTTCAACTAGAGGAGTACCTCAGGGTCTTGTTCGACTAGAAGAGTACCTCAGGGTCTTGTTCGACTAGAGGAGTACCTCAGGGTCTTGTTCGACTAGAGGAGTACCTCAGGGTCTTGTTCGACTAGAGGAGTACCTCAGGGTCTTGTTCAGCTAAAGGAGTACCTCAGGGTCTTGTTAATCTAAAGGAGTACCTCAGGGTCTTGTTAAACTAAAGGAGTACCTCAGGGTCTTGTTAAACTAGAGGAGAACCTCAGGGTCTTGTTCAACTAGAGGAGTACCTCAGGGTCTTGTTCAGCTAGAGGAGTACCTCAGGGTCTTGTTCCTGATTGAAGCAGGTGATGGAGAGTAAGATTGGGGCAGAACTGAGCTTAGAGTCATGATCAAAAGATATCTACTTTGCAAATACAAGCACCTGAGTGGAAACACTAAAAATCAGAGTTAAAAGAACTGAAGGTGGTCAATGGGAAAAGGTTCTGAGTAACATGGAAACACCTTTAGAGATGAGGAATAGATCTGCTCACCATCGAAAGGTTAGATGCTTCCTTATTGCTTCTCTTCTGAGGTTTCCTAGACACATTCAGCTGGGACACTCGTATCATAAATCCGCTCTGGGCTAGGAATACTGAGATTTGCCAGGATGAGCTGGAGCGTGGTCACTAGGAGAAAATGGATGATGGATATCCTGTTTCTGTATTTTTTTCATTTCTAAGATTTGACTTTCAGAGCTCGCTGAACAACTTCCTCACTTCTTCAGTTAGTTCTGTGTGTTTGAAGATAAATAAAAATGCATAAATTCATGAAAAACCCAGCAGAATTGCTTTCTTGCCAGTAATTACTCCACGGTTTTCCATTGACCCCGCTGGAACGCTTCCAGACAGATTCTGTTGCAGAAGAGAAATCACTCATCAGTGAGACAACTGGCCCATCTCGCAGGGTGGGCGTTAACCCTGGAACTAATTACTGATGTGTGTGTATTTATATTTATATATGTAGTGCAAATCTGAAATGAGCTTGTTCCTTTCCCTCTTGGAACAGAAGCTTTATGTCGGAACTAAAACACTGATGTCTTCTGCAAGTGTTCCTGGTGTCTCGGGATTTTTCCATCAGAATCACTAATGGTTTTTACGTTCTCACATTAACATTTATGTGAAAACTTCTTCCTCATCTATAATTCAGTCTTTAGGCACTAAAACCACAAATCGACTAAGTTTTACTGTTTTCTTTTACTGGTGAGTAATCCGTCCTCTTGAGCCTTTTTCTCTAAAGAAAACTTGAACTTTTGCTCATTTTCTTTTACCATTTTTTCTAATTATTTTTAAATAATTTCCTCTACATCCACAAATACAAGGACAGAACCTACATTAGCTCTGTGGGACCTTTGCAAATTATGCTTTACTTGTTTTATGTTATCTGTTGATTGTTTTTTGCTGCTGAAAACTATTTTCTCCGACTCCAAGTTTTGTTTTCTTTTACTCTGAGGATTACAGGTATCCTCAGCTAGCTTTATCTTTCTCTTGGGGTTTCCCTTCAGGCGTCGCCACAATTAATCATCTGTCTCCATGTAGTCCTGTCTTCTGTGTCCGCTACACTCCCACCAACTAATTTCATGTCCTCTTTCTCCACATCCACAAATCTCCTTTTTGGTCCTCCCCTCAGCCTCCTACCTGGTGGCTCCAACCTCAGCATCCTTCTACCTATGTAATCACGATCTCTCCTGTGGAAATGTCCAAACCATCACAGTCTGGTCTCTCTGACTTCATTTCCACAACATCTAACATAAGCTGTCCCTCTGATGGACTCATTCCTGATCCTATCCATCCTCGTCACTTCCAAAGAGAACATCAACACCTTGAGCTCTGCAGTCTCCAGTTCTGTCTCCTGTCTTTTCCTTATTGACACTGTCTCTCACTGTGACTAATCTTCATACCTCTCTCTTCCAGTCCATATCTCCACCTCTCTAACTCTTTCTCTACCTCCACCCTGCTCTTACTGTAGATCACTATGTCATCTGCAAACATCATAGTCCATGGAGACTCCTGTCTAACATCATCTCTCTGTGTCCATCACCAAAGCCAACAGCCAACAGAGTCGATCCATGATGCAGTCCCACCTCCACCTTGAACTCATCTCACTCCTGCAGCACACTCACTGCTGTCTCACACCTCACTGCTGTCTCACAGCTCTCATACATGTTCTGCACCACTCTATCATACTTCTCTGCCACTCCAGACACAGCTTCTCTTTTGGCACCCTGTCGTACGCCTATGTCATCAGGACCAGTTGCCTTTCCCCTCTTCATCCTCTTCAAAGCTTTCCTCACTTCATCCTTACTAATCTCAGCTACTTCCTGATTCACATCAGTCACATTTTCTACTGTACATTTTCTCTCGTTTTCCTCATTCATCAGCTCTTGAAAGAACTCTTTCCATCTTCCCATCACACACCTGGCACCTGTTAGTACATTTCCATCCCTATCCTAATGACCCTAACCTTCTGCACATCCTTTCCATCTCTATCTCTCTGCCTCCCCAACCTGTACAAATTATTCTGTCTCTCCTATATCCAACCTACCATACATATTGTAATACACCCATTGTTTTTCCTTTGCCACCTCTACCTTCACCATATCTGCATCTACCTGTACTCCTGTCTACTCTCTTCAGTCCTCTCCATGTCCCACTAATTCTTAGCGATGGTGGCAGAGGAGTTAAGTGGTCGCCTTGCAATCGGAAGGTCGCAGGTTCGCGACCCACTCAGTCTGTCACTGTCGTTGTGTCCTTGGGCAAGACACTTAACCTGCCTTCCCTGTTGGTGGTGGTCGGAGGGACCGGTGGCGCCAGTGTACAGCAAACCCCTCCTCTGTCAGTGCGCCCCAGGGCAGCTGTAGCTAAGATGTAGCTCATCCCCACCAGTGTGTATGTGTGTGTGAATGGGTGGATGACTGATTGTGTTGTGAAGCGCCTTGGGGGGTTGTAGAACCCTAAGAAGGCGCTATACAAATACAGGCCATTTACCATTTAGCTAACTTATTTCTTTATGCTCCTGAACTTCTTCACTATTCTATGCTCGCTACACTTTCAGTTACCACTACCTTGTAATTACGAATCTTCCTCTAATTACTTTGTCTACATAAGATGTAGTCCATCTGTGTTCCTCCCTTCATTCTTATAAGTCACCCGTGTTCCTGCCTCTTCTGGAGGAAAGTATTTATTTTAGCAATTTTCATCCTTTTCACCAAGTCTACATCCATCTGTTCCTCTTTGTTTCTATTCTGGATACCAAACCTTCATATCACTTCATTACGTCCAGGCTGGACTAATGGCTTACTGTTTGGGGTCTTCCAGTCTGTGGTTGGTCACCTCCAGCTGATGCAGAACACTTCTGCAAGGTTTCTGACGAGGACTAAAAGGTCCAGGCACATCACGCCAATCTTGGTTTCCCTCCACTGGTTAAAATTCTATTATTGGTTTTTAAATCGGGTCAATGGCTCTGCCTTTCAAACCTTTTAAAACATATACATAGTCCCAATCTCTTAGGTCCGATGGTCAGATGTTGCTAGAGGTATTGATTCTATGCTGCAAATCCAGGGAGCAGAGAGCTTTTAAAATGGCTGGACTGAGACTTTGGAATACATTGCCCCTTCAGGTCAGATAGGCCTCCTCCCTCTCCATTTTTAAATCTCACTTGAAGACCCACTTTTATTCTTTGGCTTTTAATGTAGTATGATGTGGCTTGTATTTATTTTGTATACAGTTAGACTTGTCTTATTGTGTAGTTTTAGTGGACAGCACTTTGTTCAACTTCAATGTAATTTGAAGGTGCTTTATAAATGGTATGGTATAGTATTAACTCTTTAAAACCTATGGAACTTATCTGTATATTTTTTAGATCATAGATATTTTTTGCTGCTTGAAACGACTTTTCCTTACTTTTCCCCAAAAATGTTTCTTATTTAACTCTAAAGACGCAGGCCTGCTGAGCAACACAAAGTAGCTTAGCACTTAAGGAACACATTAGCTCTAATGAGCTTGTGCACATCATGTTTTACTTGTTTTAGGTTTTAAAATCTTCAAACAAGTTCTCCACAACCACTACTATACATATGTCAAATATTTTCAGATTTGGCTCTTATTTATTCTGAGGATTACAGGCCTGCTAAGCTAGCACTAACAGAAGCTAGCACTTTAGGCGAAATGTGCTTTTGGACCAACCAACATCACTTTTTACTCATTTTACACAATTTGTTTCATTTGTTGAAAATGTTTCCGAAAATAGGAAAAATTAAAAAAAAATTAATGTTTACAGTTATATTTCCTATTTGCTCTGAGGATTACAGGCCTGCTAAGCTAGCACTAACATAAGCTAGTCTAGCACTTTAGGCCAAAACTTGCTTTTGGACCCACTGACATTTACTCATTTTTCACAATTTGTTTCATTTGTTGAAAAGGTTTCCTAATATAGGAAAAAATTAAAAACATTTTAATATTTATAGTTATATTTCTTATTTGCGCTGAGGACTACAGGCCTGCTAAGCTAGCATGAATAGAACCTAGCCTAGCACTTTACGAGCTTTTGGACCTGTCAGCATCACTTTATTTGTTGAAAAAGTTTACTAATATAAGAAAATATAAAAATATTTTAATCTTTACAGTTATATTACTTTTTTGCTCTATGGATTCCAGGACTGCTAAGCTAACATGAATAGAACCTAGCCTAGCACTTTACGAGCTTTTGGACCTGTCAGCATCACTTTATTTGTTGAAAAAGTTTACTAATATAAGAAAAAATAAAAATATTCTAATATTTACAGTTATATTACTTTTTTGCTCTATGGATTCCAGGACTGCTAAGCTAACATGAATAGAAACTAGCCTAGCACTTTACGAGCTTTTGGACCTGTCAGCATCACTTTATTTGTTGAAAAAGTTTCCTAATATAAGAAAAAATAAAAATATTTTAATATTCACAGTTATATTTCCTATTTGCTCTGAGGACGACAGGCCTGTTAGGCTAGCATGAACACAAACTAGCTTAGCATTTTAACACCTGTTTGAATACAAGAAAGGAAGCCACCCTCTGTGATATTCATTTAAACACTCACCGTGTGTCTCCACAGCCGGTGCTGTAATCTTTATTTTATTTCAGTGGCACAAAGGTCCACAATCACTGCACCATTCAGGCAAGCACAGCATCAATAAAGTGTCGCCTGAGTTGGTTCTCGTATCAAACCACAGAGGCAGTATGCTAATATTATCCCCCAGACAGACGTCTTGTTCCTGTGTTTGGCTCGGGCTTAGTGTTTCACTGTGCCAGAAATGAGCTGCCACTTTGATTACACATTCAAAAAATCTCTGACAGTAGAACAGAGAACTCCATCTCCCCTCTGAGTGCTGCCATTCGCTGTAAGGCAAAAGCATTGCTGAAGGTGGCTGTTGGGGAATGATAATGAGAGTGGAGCTTGTTAGTTCTCTTGTATTATGCATCAACGAGACGTGGCTTTGAGGGTTAGTTACTGCTGGACCCGTCGTGTTCCTCGTATTAAAAATTTTCTTGATCAAAACATAAGATGAGGGAAGAATACTTATTAAAGTGTCTTGAAGCCACAACCTTTTTTTCTCACTAAGGACACTCACTTTGTATCTAAAGTTTATCTGCACTCTGATGCTAAACCATTAAAATTTCGCCATGTCCTTCTGTGAGGCTGTGAAAAAAAAACTCCATATGGGCCGCAGGAAAGGCTTTAACACAGAATGTGGAGCATTCTTAATAATGTCGTTTTACAATTTAGGAATTTAAACAAGGTGACATTTTATGAATAGGAAGATAACCTCTAACCATTAAATTTTAATTACTAGCCTGAAGTTTTCACAACTAAATGCAAAAGTTTGAAAATGAAGAAATCCTGAGTCATCTCGGATGCTGGAAACTAAAAACGTGCAACATACGATAAATGTTTACTACTGAAATCAAGTTCAGCTAATCAACAATTCTGCCTTTTTAGGCAAACCTTGTCATTAAACTGAACATCACTGAGTAGTGTAGGATTTGTCACATTTCATCTGTTGTTTTAGGCACTTGCCTAAAATTAGTAAAGACAGAGAAACAAAACCAAATCAAGCCTTAAGTTCCAACCGAAGCACAAGATGACTTCTAGTCTTTAATGTCTCTGGACGTTAGATGTCTACAAACAAATGGGCAATGGTCGCTCAGAATTTGAAAGTTCACCCTGTAACCGGTGGGTTGCAAGTTCAAACTCATACTTCGTCCATGTCAATCGTTGTGTCCTTGGGCAAGACACTTCACCCTCTTTGCCTGCTGGTGGTAGTCGGAGGGACTGGCGTCTCTTGAACCAAAAGTCAGAACTTTGCGGATATATGCTGTTTGTCGCCCTCTCAAGGCTTGCTGCGTAACGTCACTGTCGTAACATTAAATCTCTCTCTCAGGCATAAAAGGCATGTTTACATTTCTAATGTCAGGCAAAACAACAAAAACAAACTTTTCCACCTCCACACATTGAATAAATAGTTTTATCAGGACTGTATAACAACTTTATGCCCGACCAAACACAATAACCCTGGTGAAATCATTTATTACTTACCTATTCATTAGCAGCACGGCTAGGTCAGAGTCCGTAGTTCATGCCTTTCTTTCTAAAAGAGCTCTCCAGTGAGGAAAAGACAGCCCAATAATAACTCTGGTCTTTGCTCTTGCTCTATCACGTTCTCCTTTTCTTTTCCTAGATTCCTCTGATAAGGGATTTCTAGCTTTCTTTGGTGGATCTGCCACTGCTAAGTCTCTAAACTGTGGGTCTACGTTATAATACTATGGCAAGCCAAAGGGGTGAAAAAAAGCATGCGTTCTAAACGTGCGTTATGTCCGTCAAGATGCGCGTTTTGACACCTAAAGGGGGCAAAAAAACGCGCTTTCCAAAATCACGCATTCTAAACGCGCCTTGTGTCCACCAAAACGTGCGTTTAGAATGCGTGCTTTTTTCACCCCTTTTGATTGCCATATCGTGCAGTAAAGCAACACGCAGTCAGTACTTCCGGTGTCGGGTCGCGGGTGAAAAACTGTATAGTGCGGTAAAAAGATTTGAGACCCCCTAACACCACCACAGCTCCGAAAATGAACGTAATAGATGATAGCATGCAGCCAAAACTTTACAAAAAGATTATTTTAAGGTGTAAAAGTTGCGGAATGTGACTTTAATGAAAAGCTTTCCCTTTGGCTTCACCACTACACACCAACGTAATGCCCGCTTTACTGCAAATGAAGACCCATTGGTCACTCTCTTCTACATCCTACCATCACCAGCTTGAGGGGAAAGATCACCTCCAACCAGGAAGTAGCATTCAACTATTTCTTGGTTTAAAACTATGGCCTTAAATTTAAAGAGCTGCCATTGCGAAGTTTCAATTAGGGATCCCCAACCAGCCAAGATCTGGATCTTTTGGTATCACCCTGCTGAAAAAAACAACATAGACCAGCATAGGTGTGTTTTGGTGCTGGTGGACGGGATGCTGGTCTAGCATCTAATCACTAGCATCCCATGCTGGACTAGTATACCAGCACCAACACACAACATATGCTGGTCTATGCTGTTTTTTTCAGCAGGGCAGTCCTCACAAAAACAGAAAAACCTTTTATATTTTCATAGCCATTGGTCTGCAGGCTGTTTTATTCAAATATGTTTATGACAGTAAAGGAAATATATGGTTGAAATTTAAATTTAGGCCAGCAAAGGTTAGGGAACGTTGGTTTATATCACTAAGACATCAAACACACCAACTTCTGCCATTTTCTCTCAAAGTCTCTAGATTCTAATTTTCGGCTTCCCAAATCCGTAAAAGTAAAATCATTATGAGGATTTTTTTTTATCATCTATCTATGAGATGTAAAGCGTAATAAAATTTTACAAGACGTACTTCTAAAGGAGCCCAACAGCTCCTCGTCTCTCTCCTCGGACTGCAGAGAAACAGACACCGCTCATTTGAAATTTAGTCACGTCACTTCTACTCGCGCAGAGCTGTGACATGTGTAAATTTATTCAGCTCCATCAGCTAAATAAACATGCAGCGCTCCACCTCTTTTATCCACCCCCCACCCCCGCTACGCCCCCATTTCCATTTCCTTCCTAACATGAAGCTCGCCATGCAGTTAATAGCATGTCTCAGATTAAACCGGAGCAGCGGAGTGACGAACGCCTCGTTTTATTTAAATTTCCATTGCATAATTTTCTCACTTTAATGTGAAGAAAACATAATAAAGTAGTCTTTCTGCTCTTGTCTGACAATGATGTTTTTCATTCAGCAGCGGCTTCAAGTTCTGGCCGTCATTTCATCAAGTAGGAAATAAACTGGAGGTTTTGACATTCTTTTGTTTTTTAATATTTATCAGTTATGTTATCGTGCTCACGTGTGCACTGTTTCAAGGACGTTTCAGGACTCATTTATCAGGGTTAGACTTGTATTTTGTTCTTTATAGGTGACTATATTGGGTAGAGGCTTGAAAAAGGAACACCTTGTTGATAGTTTGGACCTGTCCTCCATTGTTTAACAGCATTGCCACGTGTGAATCATCTCTGTTGACACGTCTCAAACAAAGATCAAGCCGCTGTCTTGCTCCTTGTCATTTTTGATCTGGCGTGTTTTGGTCAGCTCACAAATCAGACCAGACAGGATCTTTCAGGAGAAGGGTTCTGGAAAGACGAGTGCTAAAACAAAGCATTTTAGGCAGAAATGCTGTGATTTTAGTACAGATAACAAAACACAGACCTTTCCAGGACTTTCCACCCCGACGATCCGGTGGCTTACTTATTTAAATGTGGTATTTTCTTTGCACCGATAAAGTCAAGTTGTTATAAGACTTCTAAGGACTTCATAAAGAATTGTCTTTGGTCACTTGCAGAAAATATCAAAGGGCTTTCCATCAAAAGGTGACAGGAAATTGGAGTCAAAACCTGAATCTTAATTTATTTCCGGAGATTGGTAATGCAAATGGGGAAACATTTTGTCCCAGTCCCATAACCTTGTTACCCGTACTCGTTGATTTTGTATGACACTGAAATGAAATGGGATAGAAAGACTTATGCTAAGTTGTTATGGAGTTTTTAGGATCTGTTTAGCTTTAACGGATCTAAAAGTTTTCATTTGGACTTACTTTGATTTTAATGTGTTTATTACAAATGTCTTTATCAATAAATGTAGAATACCTTTAATGAATGAAAATGCTGGTATGTCAAATTGCTACTGCAAGCTATCGTTAGCCACATGCAAGTTAGCATCCATGTCCCTACTGACTTCTATTCACATTATAATGATACTTTAAAGTAACACGGAGCAGATTGAGAAGACAGAGCAGGCACACGCACCCCCCCCCCCCCCCCCCCCCCACACACACCATATATATCAAGTAGTGTTTCTATGGCTACACTGTGATTTCTTAGTAGAAGTTCTATTTAGTAAGAGAAACTTTATTGTCTTTATCTGAGTGAATCTATAATTAATTCAATAGGTGAACTAATAGTAGCACATTCTATGTTAAAGAAAGTGAGATGTAATATCAGCAGAGGGAGAATGTTAGGTGGTTGGCAGCAGTGTGCCAGCCGATGGCCTCCTCCATGAGGCCACCACAGCTCAGCAGAACGCCAGTGTAGCTTCTTCTGGGGAGAAAAACACTTAGAGAGAAAATAAAGTTAACAGCTGAAATAACAGGAAATAATGCAATTAGAGAGTGGTGGTAGAAGAAAGTAGCAGAGTGTGGAAAGTGATCAGTATGTCGTCCAGCAGTCTAAGCCTATAGCAGCATAACTACAGAGATAACTCAGCATAACCTAGCCTTTTAGATGGAGGCATGTGGGAGGCAGGGCCAGGGAGAAAAGTCTTTAACGACTGTAGTCCCAGCTGTACACTCCACCTCCCTCTGCTCCCCACTCGTCTAAACCTGGACTAACATCAGAATTTAACCATAAGCCCTATCAAATAGAAATGTTTTGAGCCTAGTCTTAAAAGTAGACAAGGTGTCTTCAAGACAAGCCTGTAGTTTACCTAACTGATTAGGTTCATCAGGGTTTATGGATAAATATAACTGAGTATCATCAGCATAACAGTGGAGGTTTATCCCATGTTGTCTAATGATTTTACCAATTGGAAGCATATATATATAGTGAAAAGAATTGGTCCAAGTACTGAACCCTGTGGTACTCCACAAGTAACTCTAGAGTATGAAGAAGATTTCTCATGTACATGAACAAACTGAAATCTGTCAGATAAATAAGATTTAAACCAGCCTAGCGCTGTTCCTTTGATCCCTACAACATGTTCAAGCCTTTCTAAGAGAATATTGTGATGGACTGTGTCAAAAGCAGCACTGAGGTCCAACAAGACCAGAACAGACACAAGATTCTTATCTGAGGCCATGAGAATATCATTTGTAACTTTCACTAATGCGGTTTCAGTGCTGTGATACTCTCTAAAACCTGACTGAAATTCCTCAAACAGATCATTAGTGTTTAGATGCTCACATACTCCATTGGCCACTATTTTCTCAAGGACTTTAGATAAAAATGGGAGATTAGATATTGGTTTTAGTGACCTCCGATTGTTGTAACCGGGTGTCATTACCGCCAGCGTGAATAAGAATCTTACTGTATTTATGCTTATCCTTAGCCAGCTGTTTCAGGTAGGATTTAATGTCGCTCGCTCTGGCCCCTGGCAAACATTTGACTATGGTTGCTGGAGTCTCTAATGCCACGTTTCTGACTATGGAGCTACCTATAACCAGAGTCGGCTTCTCAGTGGGTGCGTCACCGAGTGGGGAAAATCTGTTTGAAACGTGGACGGGTTGGTGGTGTCCCACGGGCTGGGTTCTATGCTTCTTACGTACAGTCACCCAGCCGGCCTGAGGTCCCGGCTGCTCGGGTTCTACTGGAGGACCGCTACGGGGTGGTTCTGATCTAGTTAGCCCCGCTCTAGCTAAGTAGCTACGGCTATCTACAGGTTTTTCAACAGCGCGGAGCCGGGCCTCCAATTCCAACACCCTCGCCTCCAAAGCTACAAAAATGCTACATTTATTACACGTACCATTATCACTAAAGGAGGCAGAGGAGTAACTAAACATCTGACACACAGAGCAAGAGATAGGAGACGGAGAGGGAGAGACAGAAGTAGCCATAGCCGCGCCGAGGCTAAGCTAACTAGGCAAACAACCTTTCAACACCAAATAAAACTGCGTGCGAACTCAAAGGGTTCCCTAAACGCTAGGTGCAACAGAAATGTGTGTTTTTGCGTGCTTATGTACTACAAAAACTCAAAAATGTCTCAGTACAGAGAAATCAAACCAATTTTAGCAAGCCACAAACACCGAACAGCTACACTGAGTGCAACACTGAAACAGGAAGTGACGCAAATGCCTTACCGCAGGTTCAGCATGATGCCAACAGAAAAAGAAAACTTCTTCTTTTTCTTCTTCTTGTGCTTTTTATTGACGATCAGCGAAACTGAAAATGCTAACCGCTAGCATTACAGCTAACAGCCGTAAAGCAAATAAAGAGCTCCCCCTATAGGGCACCTACCCGCTCCACAAATCTGTCTATTGTGATTTTTGGTCTGCTTAAAGTTTAAAAAACTATCTAGTGTTACTCTAACATTAACATTGTGCCTTCATCATTAGCACCACTTCATTTATTTAGGCCAAAATGTTCTAAATATATAAAAATAGCTACAGATATCTAGCTGCATTGCTAATTCCCTTTCCAAATGCTCTTAGATTTAGAAGTAATTGCCTATTGTTTTGTTTGTTGACTGGTTTTAATAGCTGGTCTAGTGATCACTGCATGACAATTGTGAGAAAATCTGCCATATTGTTGGTAGGCGTAAACAAACTGTTTTCATCTGAGAAAAAAGCCAAAAGGTACATTATAGGAGAAATATTTGAAAAGTTATTAAAGTGACACTGATTCATAGTACTTTAGTAGTGAAATATTTCATTTAACAATTATTTTGTATGAATAGTTTTGGTGTGTAATTGTGCAGGTTTTAATTTTAGCTACTACATTTTCTGGCCAAATTTAATTTATAAAATAGATTACTTCTCACATCTCTGTCACCGGTGTGCTTGCAACTCCAGCAAATTGGTTTCCCAGATGAGTATCTTGTTCAACTGACAGCTGTGTAATGGTTTCGAAATCAGTAATTTCATCAAATATTTGAGATTAGAGTTGTTTTAAAGCAACAGAAACTACTTTGACAGTGGCCATGATCAGATGAGCTTCAGCTCATCAGGCTAATGTGTTTCTACGAACTGATGCTGTTCAACCTTTCTGCAAAAATCCACAACAGAGCTGAAGTATTAAAGCAGCAATTCCCAATCCAGAAGAGGCTTCACAACAAAACGGGTGTTTAAAAATAAAAGCATATGCTTTATGTGCTCACAGTCTGTGCCTTGATTCTCACGTGGATTGTCATGTGGGCTCCATTGAGAAGCTTTTCAGACGTATTCAGCCTGAAGTGGGTGAGTAATATGTTTTTCTGATATGAAGGATGGCCCAAAATACAATACTATGACCCAGTTTGCAACAGAGAGGAAGGCCGGATAGAAAAGCTACTTCAAATGGCCCCTGACCTCTGGGGGAACAACAATGAAGCAAAGCAACGGGGGTCGAATTCAGTCTGAAATAAAGCAAGTGTATTATCGATCAGCGCAACAACTTCTTTTTTTAAGGCTTCGATTACTAGATCTGTGGAGAGCGGGCTGCCGCCGCTCTGCCCACTCGTCCCTGAGCGTTTTACACCCACGCCACGCCGAAACACAAACACACTCAGAGTTTTCACAAAACACAAATCTTTGCTCTGTCAGACGAGGCGACGACTGAAGTGACCTTTCAATCAGTGCTCCAGGGATGGGGAAGGGGCGGAGCTTGTCCAGGATTTTTGCTGCTAGGCAGCGAGACCCTGCAATGACAGCATGTCAACAATGAGAAGAGAATGAGAAATAGATTGGTCGCTTGAGATGAGTGGTGTGTGTGTGTGTGTGTGTGTGTGTGTGTGTGTGTGTGTGTGTGTGTGTGTGTGTGTGTGTGTGTGTGTGTGTGTGTGTGTGTGTGTGTGGAGCCTTGCTCAAGGCGAGGGTTGTTAGAAAAAGTATTCATGAACACTCTCCGTGTGCCACACCAGTAATTGTGATTTTCTCCTCACAAGATGACCTTCACATTACGTGTGTGAGTCGTTTCTAGTGTTGGGCCCATGACAATACAATCACCGCGCTCTGGAGGAGAGTGGGCGGGGCTTCATTTTTACCCTTGATGGCTAAAGAAACATCAGTTATTATTTTGTGACATGATTTGAATTTTAAAATCGAAACACTATTGGTGTGATTCCTCGCATTCAGCCAGAAATTAAGTCCCGGTTTGACAAATTTTCACTCCAGTCAGCCACAAAAGCAGCACCTAATTGTTGGTTTGGAGCTTTTATTTTAGTTTTGTGCTGCTGAAGTGTTTTCTTGAGGCGTTTTGATGAGTTGAGGCTGTAATTACTGAGAAAAAGTCTTAAGGAATCTTAATTAAATTGCGTCTAAATGCAAAAATGCAATTTTTTGTTCGACTTTAGAAAATATATTAACGCTAATAAATTGCACGCTAACCGAAACTTAGGATGTACCTGCCTGTCAAAGAGTTATTGTCTAAAACATGAAATCATAAACTTAAAACTCATGTTTTTATTATATTTATGTCATTATCCATTATTTAATTACCCAAACATAAAAGCAATATATCAGCAACCGAAGCCTAAAATTAGAATTTAACCCCTTCAGTACTTTATTCCTCCACCAGAGGGCAGAAGACATGTCATGGAAAGTGTTAATCCCGTTAACGAGGTAGAAATTTCCAAAAAAGTTTATTAAATTTGGTGTTATGGGGTTAATGCATTAATGTGCTAACATTCTTTGGAACTGAGATATGGTTTGACTCACTGATCAAGTGTATCTTTGCGTTAAACCATCAATTTATAATAAAGGATAATGGATTCTGACCATTATCTAGAAAATCTCATATTTTTGTAAATAACAGCAGATAAAATGAGATAAAAATAGGTAATATGTGAGCCTTCCAGCTCCACTGATGGACTGTAGTAAATATTTAGCAGCTTTACCACAGATATAAAAATTCAGAAGGTTTGTAATGAAGTTAAATAATCTCCCTCTGCATCTGACATTTACTCAAATTATACCAGGACTCATCTCGTGTGCATTTCAGAGCTATGATGAGAATTTACGGTTCAGATTCTCCCGGCGCAGGAAAAATGCAGCATTGACTTTTTTGTTTTTTAAGCTTCCGCATTGCAAATGCAACATATTAGGAGAGACGAGTTGTAGGTTTTGTGATAGTGGAAGTCTGAGGTTTACATGCTTGTGTGAAGGCTCCCATCTGTGGTGAGACTTTGCACTGAAAATGGAGTTGTGTCCATGGCCTGATGGGAGTTGCCTGTTTGACTCCACTCTCCTTAAATTTTATGTTTTTTGAATAAAAAAAAAAGCCAACGGTTGTTGTTTTTGTGTTTTCTCAAAAATCTGTTTCCTTCCCAGTTTTGCAAATTTTAGATCGTTATCAAATCTCATTGCTTATTCTTTCACTCACCTGTGCTTCATCTGCTAATTACCTCACCTGGTCCACATCCAACAATCAAGCCTCCCAGCACATGTAGCTCTTGGGTTTGCAGCTCTTTGTTAGATCCTCTTGTAGTTGTAACACTTAATATTTAAGCAGTTTCCTGCTCCTCCGCCCTACTGGTTGAAAGTGGAATTACAACTACCGTAAACAACCCTGCTGCAGCCTGCTGTAGCTAGCGCTAACAACGAGCTAATGATAACATGAGCCAACTATTACTAAAATAAGCCACAAAGTTGGGCAAAAAATATTATTACTTACAAGTCCAGTAGCAACAAAGCCAGGTCACCATCAGTCCGTAATTCTTTTTTTAATTTTTTTTTAATCAAGTTTATTTGAGGACCGTGTACAATATGAAGCATAAATGTTACCATTTGATGCATTATACTAGATTTCGCTTAAAACTAATTCGCATCTACAGTCCCATACATCACAATAAAAGACATTTCAAATATATTGATAGTTAAAAAATCCAGACAGCATACACAACACAATAAAAACACATGCAAGCATATAATAAAATATTTAACACCTCAGTGCTTACAATTTTGGGAATTTGTAAGTTGATTTTTAAGTTGATTCTTAAAACTGCCAATCGAGCTACAGGTCTTAATTGCCTCAGGTAGAACATTCCACTGAGCAGCAGCCTTCACAGAGAAAGCAGATTGTCCAAATGCAGAGCGACGGAAAGGTATGTAACAGTTACGCCTGCTGCACACTGAAAGCATCAGCGGCGCGGAACGGTTTACTCGCGACAATCGCGTCACTCCAGTGCACACCGGGAGAGGCAGCAGCGAAGCGGCTTCACCGCAGCGCTCCTCGCTCGACTCGCGAGATCACAAGATCCCTCGAAACTTCAAAGGTCACGGTTTGTTTATGACGTCCGCCATTAAACCAAAAAGAAGGAAATCACGTTTGATATCGCTGTTTGATGTCATATATAATGTTTTTACTCTCCACTGCCAGGATTAAAGCCATGAAAAACACACCGCTGCACTTCTCCAACGATGCAGTAGTAAATAAGCCGTGAGGTCACACGTATAGACGTAATCTACATAGATATGAAACCGCATCGCTGTAACAGACTTTTATTTTGAAAATTACCGGGCATTTTACACTGAAACCGAGTGTGATTTCCTGTCTGGCCCCATGTTAACTGCGGAAATTGACGCATCCCAGAAGCGGCACGCGGCAAAAATAGAACCCGATCCTATCTTTAGCGGCGCGGTGCGGCGTTCCGCTTCTGGGACGCGTCTGGAAATTGCCGCGTTGCGGCTGGTTTGTGACACCCCATAGACTATAATGGATTCTATTTGAAGCGGCGACGTTCCGCTGCCGTTCCGCGCCGCTGATGCTTTCAGTGTGCAGTGGCCTTTAGATGGAGATGAAGTCCTTGTGAGTTTATAGTTTCCTCAGAGCGGAGGTTGATAAACTTGCGCAGTGGGGGTGGAGCCAAGCCATTCAGAATCTTATAAACAGCACAGAGGTTAGAAAACAATTTGAAATTTTCAAAGCTAAGGAAATGGTGTTTCACCAAATTTCTACAATGATGATATTGCATTGACTTTTTATCCATGATTTTCAAAGCTTTTTTATACAATGATTCCAAGGGTCTTGTGGCTGTTTGGTCAGCTTGACCCCAGCATGTAGCATAGGAGAGACGGGAAAGAGTCATGGAGTGCAGATAGATTTTAGCAGCATCTATTGACGGACAATCTCTAATATGTCTAAAATTGACCAAATTAAATCTTAAAGTTTTAATTAAAGTTTTAATGTGTGATTTAAAGGTCAGCTTTGAGTCAAGCACCACACCGAGATATTTAAATTCTGAGACAATTTCAATCTTTTTCGGACTTAATCAGGATGTCAGAGCTATATTACCTTTTGTAAAGAACAAACCTTTAGTTATGTTAATATTTAGGCTAAGATTTGACTGTTCAAGCCACTCCGTGATTCTTTCCAATGCAAATTTTGTAGCCTCCTTTAGCTCCCTCAAACCTGCATAGGCCGCGCTGATGTTCACTCGGTTGTAGCTCTTTGCTTGACCTCCAAAGACATTACTCTGTTACTTTTACTTCCAGGCTCCGCCATGATACCCACAGAAAAAGCAAACTTCTTCTTTTTCTTCTTCTTGTGCTTTTTATTGACAAAACTGAAAATGCTAACCGCTAGCATTACAGCTAACAGCCGTAAAGCAGGTATAAGAGCGCCCCCTAGAACACCTACCCGCTCCACAAAACTATCTAGTGTGGTTTTTGGTCAGCAGAGGGCTGCAGAGTGGTGTCAGATATGAAACTGGTCACGTTTCTAACTCAACAATCACTAAGATCAATGTTAAAGCTCTAGCTTAAAGTTTAAAAAAACTATATGTTGTTACTTAAAGTCAGTACAATTCAAGATGGCTGCCATGGTCAAAAACGACAATAAAAAAGTGTTAAATCTGATTTATAGATATTGAGCTGGTATTAGGTGTAGTTTTATCTGAGAGTCAACCTCATCAGATGTTCTGAGAACTAACTGATCACACTCCACTGGTGTTGCCATTTTTGTGACTGCTAGCAACATATCTCTTGGGAATTTTTTTAATAAATTCACCAGTTTTACAAATAATGAGGCTAAAATAATCAAAAGCTATCAATTCACATATTGATGACAATTATTGTTACAAAAATGGCTTTAACCCTATTTCCCAACAGCAGACGGTCTAAGTGTGAATTGTGGCAGGTGAATAGAATGCTAGGCCTTTAATTTGAGAAGTTTTGTTGTTACTTGATGCAAAAAGTGAGTGTGGTTGCACTAAGGCAGAGTTGCATCATTTCTATAAAGCTACATGATTATGGTTTGGGTGTGGGGATGTGGAGGTGGAGAAGGGGCTTCACAGAGAGATATACAAGTGTGGAGAGACACTAAGAGAGGACCACAAGTGGTTGACTGTTCCTCGGCAGCCGCACCTGCCTCGCCGCCTCCCTCCTCTTCATTTTCCAGTCACAGAAAGCCTCTTAAAGCCAGTGCACAGGGGATTCAAAGGCAAAGAGGAGGGGGTGTCTGTGTGTGCACGTATGTGTGTAAGTGTGTTACATCACAAAGGAGGTCTTTTACTGTCCATAAGTAGAATCCCTCTGAGAAATGTAGAAACCATTCACAAAATAGCCACTTTCTTTCTAATCTCGAAACAGCAAATTAACCGAATGACGTCCGTTGGTGCATTAAAAAGACTAGAAGCTCTGCAAGCCTTAGTTACTGTTGCTATGGCTGAAAAGCTTTTATATTCAAGCTTTACACGAGGTAGATTCAAGGTAGATTTATCATCTCTTTCTTAAAATAATACATCTATAATCTCACAAAGGGGTAAAGAAAGAAACAATGAATCCATAAATCATTATTAGAATAAAAGAAATGAAAGTGAAGAAAACGTGGATAAAATTGTTGGTTCCCTGCCTTTAACGAAAAGAAAAACTTGACAATGTGGTACTGAAATCACTTCAAACTGACTAATGTAATAAAGTACTGAAAATCATCTAAATAAAAATCACACATTGCTTTTGAATTTTGGTTCAATGGAATAATTGAAAAATGATTAAAAGAAATACTGATGAATCTGCTTGGAAGATTCAAAATGATTGAGCATAAGGGCATCTAAGGCGTTTCCTTTAATTAGCATCACAGCTGTCTTCAGCAGGAGTGAAAGGGAGTCACAGGGCTGTTTGGTATCAGGGTGAGTACTGCCCTGAACATGGAAGACAGAAAGCTGAGGACAGAGTTGTCTCAGGAGACTAGAAAGACAGATAGATGATCAGCATGTTAAAGGTAAAGACTAGAGGACCATCTCCAAGCAGCTCGGCGTCCCTATGAAGTTTAAAGTTAAAGTCCCATTAGTTGTCACACTGGTGAAATTTGTTCTCCACATTTGACCCATCCCCTGGGGGAGCGGTGAGCTGCAGACACGGCCACGTTCGGGAACCATTTGGTGGTTTAACCCCCCAATTCAACCCCTTAATGCTGAGTGTCAAGCGAGGAGGCATTGGGTCCCATTTTTATAGTCTTTGGTATGACCCGACCGTGGATTTGAACCCACGATCTCCCAGTCTCCGGACGGACACTCATACCACTAGGCCACTGAGCTGGAAGAAAGTTTAGTCAGACATTTATGGTCCAGGGGACCTATACATGAATGTTGACACAAGGAAATGGAAGATCTTGGTGGTTACCAAACAGTTCAGAACATCTTCCAAAGATATCAGAGGTGAACTCCAAGGTCAAATTTCATCAGGGTCAATGGAAGACAAGCTGGACACCCCCGTTAAAAAGAGACTGGATTTTGATAAAATGCATCACGGACAACGTCCTTCAGATTGATGTGACAAGACTGGAGCTTTTTGACCAATTCCATCAGCTCTATGGGCGCAGACACGCAGAAGTGGCAGGGTTAGGGTTAGGTTAGGGTTGCAGGGTCCAATCAAGTCTCTATTGGTGAGATTGAAAATTAATATTTATTTTAGCTTACCCAATAAGAATTTGATATTTTCTTCTTTATTTTTCTAATCGTCCCGGTCCTTTTTACCTTTGAGTCATACGGAAATCCAGAGTCTTAGTGAAGCCATTTGACCGAAGCTCTGTTGGTCTGCAGCTCCAGCCGTCTCCATTCAGATTACATCCAGCAACAAAACTTGACCTTGTGAGATTTGAGTATTTCTCTGCAGATTCAAACACTCCTCCATTCCTCAGCCTTCATTTAAACGAGACCTGGAACAGCCTGAAATTTGTTATTGACTTCCTGATTCCTCCAAGAAAATCAATGCAGGGAAACAAAGAAGGATTTTTTTCTTTTGAAAAGCAATTTTCTACAAGGACAAATCCCGCACTCATCAGTCACCTGCTGCGTGCAGCCTGTTGGGTCCGACTGGCTTGTTGATTTGGAATGCGTCCTGTCCAGAAGGATGTTTCTCAGATTGTGTCATAAATGGAGTTAAATTAAAGGAATTAGAGGTTGTGCATCATTACCACGCGGCAGAAAAATGACCGAAAACTAGAAAACAATCAGACACTACTTTGCTTTGAAAGATGGACATCTTCCAGGAAAAATAATCGCGAAAACCTAACGTGAACTCTTCTGATTTGTTGTGCAACTGAATCAATTGTTTGCTCATTTTTCAAAAGCCCTTCAGAGAAATCTCTGGTTCCAAAGAGAATCTTCGACTCCTGAATTAGACCGAGTGCTTTGTGAGCCTGAGTTACAAGGATCTGTTTTGAGTGTTTTATTTGTTTTTCTTTGTAGCTTCACCAATTGAAGTAAAGCATCATAAATGCCTTGGTACATTTGTTGTAGGTGCAGATTTAGAGCTTTTTTAACTAGTTTTACTTATTTTCTCCTAATATGCAGTGAACTAAAAGCACTAGTCCTGTGCAACAAAGTGTGATTGTCTTGCACACGTTTTTACAATAAGCTGTAGACAGAGATGTTATAAAACTGTGCTATATTGATTTTAGGGCTTAGTTAATTTTTAGGGATATTTATACAAATGTTATTTTTTTAGGTGAGATGGTAAAACCATATCCATTTAAAAGTTGTGGACCTGAAAGATTGCATATTGTTCACCCTTGTTCAAGTGACGGTGTGTATTTTTCCTGGCGATAGGGGGCAGTACGTACCTAAATCACTGCAAGCAAGCGGTATTTTTGTGTTCAAGTAAGACCTTACTAACGGATGGCCATTAGGGTCAAAAATCCCTGGGAGTGCAATTTTTGAACAAGTACTTCGTCAGATTGTTCAACCTCCAGCAAAATGACAAGCACATCAGACTGCATTTTGTCCTCACGGGCTCATGTAGAAGACAACATTGCATCTTATATGGCATTGCGCAGAGAATCTGGGTGTTTCCCAATGTCAAGGAACCTTGCCTTGATACCTTAGTCCCGCCCCGGTTGCCTAGGAGATACATCATCTGGAACCACCAAGGCGTGTTTCAATGTTCATGTGCTACTGAGGCGTCTGTCCTCCGTTCGTCTGCTGTTTAGCTAACTGACCAAGGACACATGCGAGGTGCCTTGTGCCTTCCCTCAGTCAAACATTTGCTAGAATAGGTAATGCCTTGGTAGACAAGGCAGCTTGACATTGAGAAACACCCTTAGACCCATGCTGATGTATTTTAGATCTGATGTTTATGATTATATGTTACGAAGCCAATATTTTCAACAACCAGGCATCATTTAATTCATTTTCAACAACATTTTGATGGATATTTCCAGAGATTAACAGTAAAAACTACACATTGTCACTTTAAAGGACACTTTTAGTCTAAAATAATGTTCTATAATCGAGATTTTGCTTGACCAAAAAGTGTTGAGAATATGTGACGTGGGTGACTCTCAGCTACTAACACACCAACATTTAGCTCAATTCCTGTTAAATTCACTGACTTAGAGCCATTTTTGTTCATCTGTGGTGGCCATCTTTAATTGTGTTGACTATGAAACATAATGATTAGCTTTTAAGAGTTTAATTAAATCTGTCCATTAGATGTTTCACATGTATTCACTCATACAGACACAAGCAAAAGCCACCTTTTAGCGGTGCACAATGACCAGATTTGTGGTTTGGTGTTATTTGTGTGTTAAGGTCATGGTCCTCGGACATCGAGAGAATGGTAATATGGTATTAGCAGAAGGTTGAAAAAAATGGCATTTAGCTTCTAATCCAATAAGCTTTTATCATGTAAAATGAAAAAGCATTTACATGTTAGTGGGAGCTTCATTAATGCTTTGTCAGCACTCCCCTAGTCAATGTTTTCCTCCTTTATCATTGATAATGCCTCGTTTGATGTTCCTTCAAAATAAAACACACATAAAATCAAGCTTTACAGCTTAGCTTGAGGCTTTTATTGTGAAAAGTACCCTTTTCCCATGCCAATGTTTTTTTAATGACAAAACAAAAAGGGAAGCTAGACGTGTTAAATTGGTTAAAACGAGTTACAACAAAGTCACTTTCGGCTTAACGAGTCTGTGGTGAAAATGATTCTTGTCTTTGGAATTAAAAAGTGAAAAAATTTGGTTCAAAATCAGCAGAAGAAAAAGCACAGATGGAGCTAATAACATTAATGACAGCTCTGTTATACTACTGAAAATGAAGTATTTACATGGAATAAAAGGAATCAATCACTACAAACAGATGAAGAACGCACCTCATCACCTCCCTGGTAATGGGACGTGATACTGGGCCAGCTGGTGTAGTACGTACACACACACACTCATACCTAATCCTCTCACTGCTGAGCCTCTACAGCAACATCTCCATCTTTGTTTTCAGATTCTAGCTGATGTTTTAAAAGAGTTCGAGGAACAAAAACAATCATTTTTAATGGTTGTTGTTTGTTTGCCAGATTAAAAGGGGGACTGAGAAACTGAGGACTAGATATACAGGAAGGGTTGATTATTTAGCAAGAACCAATCTGATGATGATGATGAACAATTTAATTTTAAACAAAGTTTCAACACATTGAAGTATTCATTTCTCAAATCCTGATGCTCAAGCCGAGCAGAACCACTTACATTTGGAAAATAAAACTGGACTTTTTCAGTGAGTTTACAAATGATAGAAGAAGAAGAAGAAACGATCTTTTTTTATAGCGCCTCTCAAGATAAAAATCACGAGGCGCTTCACAAAAACAAAACGTAAAATAAAAATTTTAAAATGATTAAAAACATCAAAAAAAGTCAAAGTAAAAATTGTGATTAAAAAAGGATGTGAAAAAAAAGACAAAAGGAAAATGAATAAGAGAAGGTGGATCACGGGAAAGGCAGAAATGGTAGACAGAGCAGATAGCGTCAGGGGCAGTTCTAGGGGGCTTCCGGGGTGGGCCAGTGCCACCCTGACAGTCTGAGTTTGAACAGTCTGAGTTTCAAAAGATGTTTTTGTCTGAATAAGTAAAGTTTATTTGTACAGTTTTGATTCTTGAGTCAGAAAAGGGTAGAACGCCTTCTCCAGGTCAGGGATGAGGTCCTGTCTCAAGTGGAGGAGTTTAAGTATCTCGGGGTCTTGTTCATGAGTGATGGAAAGATGGAGCGTGAGATCGATAAGTGGATTGGTGCTGCGTCTGCAGTGATGCGAGCGTTATACCGGTCTGTCGTGGTGAAGAGAGAGCTGAGCTGGAAGGCAAAGCTCTCGATTTACCAGTCGATCTACGTTCCTACCCTCACCTATGGTCACGAGCTTTGGGTAGTGACCAAAAGAACGAGATCATGGATACAAGCAGCCGAAAATGAGTTTTCTCCACAGGCTGTCTGGACTCTCCCTTAGAGATAGGGTGAGGAGCTCGGTCATCCGGGAGGGGCTCAGAGTAGACCAGCTGCTCCTCCACATCGAGAGGAGCCAGTTGAGGTGGCTCGGGCATCTGGTTAGGATGCCTCCCTGGTGAGGTTTTCTGGGCACGCCCAACCAGGAGGAGACCCAAAGGAAGACCCGGGACACGCTGGAGGGACTGTTTCTTGGCCAGGAAACGTCTTGGGATTCCCCCGGAGGAGCTGGCCCAAGTGGCTGGGGAGAGGGAAGTCTGGACCTCTCTGCTTAGGCTGCTGCCCCCACGACCCGACTCCGGATAAGTGGACAATAATGGATGGATGGTATTCATATTTATTTGGTTAAATTTCTCTTGTTTTTTAGACTGATTTGACATGTTTAAATGTAAATAGTTTATTCACTGAATGGCAACATTAAGCTATAGAAGCTACTAGCTAGCCTACTTAGCTTAGCTTAGCCTGGTTTGGCAGAATGAATCAAATCACAATTCAAGCTAAACACAAATAAACAAAAATGTGCCAATTTTTAGAGTCAGTGGCTGTTTTCTTATTTCTGTGAAGTGAAGACACAAACTGCTAATCTCTAATCTGGGACCTTCTGCTTGCTGTATTAAATCTGTCTCAGCCTAAAGGCTAATCTGGAGCAAACTGACATGAACTCTAGTGACCTCATAATGTCCCCCCAAGTTACCAAATAAGAGTTGGGCTGGGTGCCATTACGAGCTTCAAATAAGGCTTTAGAGGTGCTTGAATTTTGACGTGGAACCTTCAAAGATTAATAAAATGATCAGATATTCAATAAAGTGCTTGAAACTATCTGAGATTGGCCATGTATGAATCAAATGAAGTGGAAATGATGTTTCTGAGCAAAAATGTCAGGTAATGTACCATTTTTGTTTATCCTTTAGATGTCCATGTGATAATATGGGTAAAACACCAGTAAAGAGTCGAAATGTTGATGTGTAAGGGGCTGGAAAAATCGTGCAAACTCCCTTTTAAAGTGATTGAAAATCACTTAAATGCTTAAAATCCCACAAGCAGCAGCTTTTGATTAAATTCAGTTTCCAAAATTGAAGATGAAAAATATAATTTTACAAAAAATAAAATGAAAAGATCAATAAATAAAAAAATCTTTAAATGTAGTTTAGTCATTCTTAATATCTTTCATTGAAAAAGTTGTTTAAAAAGCATAATTTAGTCTCTGCAGCACATATTTAACAAGACAAAGAACATGCAGTAAAGAAAGATCATATTAGACCAAAATAACTTTCTTTTTTTAACAAATTTCACTATAATTTAGCTTTTATTTAATTTTATTTCCAAAGCTTGGCATTAATAACCTGTCTTCTTCCTGATGTAGAGCCCCACCACATGGACACAGTTGGTATTACACCCCAAACATAAAATTGAGTGCATGAAATCAATTCTGGAGCCTTTAAAGAAATCAATATTTTGTTTAAAAAAACAATTTAATCTTTAAATTATTCCAAAAACAATTTAAAGATTAAATTAAAAATCACTTTTTCTAACTGCGGTAAATCGTCATCAGATGAGCAGCAGCACAGAAATTTCCACACGACCTTTTTGATTTTACCAGCAGCAGACAGGGATTCATTCACAAGTTTGCATTCAAAACCTAGCTTGTTCTGTAGATTCACTAAAGCAGCTTTAACTCTAACCTGCAGGCGGCAGGTTAACCGAGTGGTAGAGCAAATTTTATTACCCTGTATTTTATTGAAGCTGCCACCAAGCCAAGCAGAATGCCAACACCATCTTCAACATCCGGGTTGCCACCTCTTTATATACCACGTGTCAAATGACGTTGGCATAATACACCGGCTCGTGGCCGTTCATACATGCTAAACTGAGGAAAAAGAAAAAGAACCTAGCTTGTTTGCAGATTCGCCATAACAGCTTTAATGCCCCAAATAAATAAATAAATAAACATTTTTCACTTTTATTTTGTATTTGTGGAGTGAACCATAATTAATGGGCTTTATTAAAATTGCCAAAGTTTCCAAAATTAAAGACAAAGCAACAAAAATCAACAAAATGCCAGAAGTTCATAGCCTGGCAAGTCATCCTATATATGTAAGTAAGTAGTAAGTAAATTGTATTTGTATAGCAAAGATCAACAAAACAAAAGATAGTCATCTTAAAACAAAACAACAGAAGATAAAATCAATAAAAATCAAACAACAGAAAGTCATAAAATTATAAAAACAAATGAAAGATGATTATACATACTAGTTAAAAAAGGATAAAACATTAAAGATTTAAGTAAAAGCAGTTTTAAACAAAAGGGTCTTCAGCTGCTTTCTAAAGGTGTGAATATATAGTCTGGCCACAACCGATAGACATATCTCAGTCATGGGGCGGAGTCTACAGTTTTCTTCCAAACTGTCTCAGCTTGCTACTGGACAACGCGTAATGTGACGTACTCACCACTACAGATGTCAGTCAGCGGGGGAGTTCGCCGTACACTGTCGAAGAAGACTCAAATACATACTTTTACTAAATAAAGGACTTAAAGGTGAAGTGTGCAAGATTAAAAGAAGATGACATCTTGTGGTCATCTTTGGTTACTGCAGTCACTTTCTCACTCCTGTTCCGTGAGTCTCATGGCTGTTGCCAGTTACGGATCAGCACCAGAAGGTTCTAGATAATAGTAAAGACGAGTCATAAACAGTAAGTTGATAAGATAAATACATTGACATATCTGGTGTTCAGACTCTTGGGTGTTTTACGGTTGGGAGCACTTACTACACTTGTTACGGTAATATGCCTCTGGCATAGAGGAAGTGTTGTTTTTACCGTCTGGCTGGTAGCTTGCCTCTAGAGCTCTGAACGACTCATTAAAGGAAGTAAAACGCCACTATTGACTCATTTTTCACTTCACATTTCACTGTAATATCCAGTTGTTGGTCAGTAAAAAAGTAGCTTGAGATATTTTTAGAGCCAACTATTTACTTTTAATTCAATGTTAGCTCAACGTTAGCCTGTAGCCTGCTTCACCCAATATTAGAGTAAAACAAAAAGATGCCGTGGGGGTACAAGAAATAACTTCTGTGTCGCTCCTGTTTACTGGCTTTGGTTCTTTAAACAACTCTGGAGCTTTTTGTCGGCCGTAGTCGAATTACAAATGCCTGCGCTGCAGCGTTAGCTCGCAGGAGACACGGCAACATCACACTCATGGTAAACAGTAGGGATGTGTATTGGTAAAATTCTGGCGATACGATACGTATCACTATACAGGGGAGACTATACGATATATCACGATATATTGCCATATCGATATTTTCTTACATCCCTAGTAAACAGTATGTCCCTCCTACCTTTATTTTGAAAGGAGAAAAACTGACAATTCCCACAGCCGGCTGAGAATGAAATCTGTTTCAGTATAACCTTCCGTCCAAAATGAGACATTAGACTGTTTTGGGATTATTTCACTGTAGAAATCTTACTTTATTCTTACACACTGCATCTTTAAATACCTCTGTCAGCTCTTGACTCAAAGAAAAGTCCAAGTCTAAATAGTCTAAATAGTCTCTAGTCATTGCCATCTTTGTTTTGCTCAATCGTAGTAACATCCCACCCACCAAACCGATGTGATTGGCCAGCCACCAGACTGGCCAGGGCTGTGGAGGTTACGATGGAGCGTGGCTAGACCGACATGCAGAGCAAAATAATTATCCTTCTGCTACTGTCTGTCTAGATTTCTAGGCTAAGAAGTTTATAGCTTTAACAGCTATAGGTCTTGTTATAAAATATTGTCCGTTTGTAAAACATGTAAATTAAAATTAGCTTTATGAATATAGAATTTAGCCAATAAATGAAGAAATAAATAAAAAGCATGTTTGCTTTAGTGACATAAAAGAAAATCATGCTTTTCCCCTTCATAATAAAATAAATCAGAACAAAAGTGAAATAAATAAATAAAACTAAATTACTAAAATCTTCCATAAAAATAGACATTTTTTCTCTTCAGGGTAAAAACTTCTGAATAATTTCTAACCAGTTTCTCTTCATCTTGGAGTTAGATCCAGAAAATTCCAGTTCTGCATCTGTCCAGGTTCTGTTCCCTCGTCCAGCAGAGGGAGGTGCAGGTCCACTCTTAGAGTAAGACTAATAAATAATAAAACACACACACACACACACACACACACACACACACACACACACACACACACACACACACACACACACACCACACGTTATTTTATTGAACTGCAGCTTTTTTTCCCTCAAACAAAAAGTTTTTGTTTTCCAAACTTTAAACTCCAGGATGATGAAGTCACTCCCTCTCCACCCCATCTCTCTGTGTTTACATCATTTGTTTAGAGGTAAACATCCAACCAGCCTTTTCTCATTTTCTACATTTATTCTCCTCTCTGCTTTTCTCTCAGTTCATTTGTCCAGTTTTCTCTGGTTTTGTTCTCTTTCCCTCCCACTCGTGACCTCTTCCTTTCATCCCTCCCTTCTCCCTGACACCGTGACTCATCGTCCTCCTTTCTCCTGCCTCCACTCTTCCACTCGTCTCTCATCCTCCCATTTTTCATCCCATAATGAATCGGACTCATCAGTACGAGACGAGTGCACGCTCTCCACCTCCCTCCTCTCATCCCTTCTTCTTCTTTTCCAGGCTGTGACTCATCCTCTGCTCACTTCCATATTGTTGCAATTCTCTCTAAATGCAATAATAATGATAATGAAAATAATAAATTATTTCTGTGTGTTTGGTGTTGGGAAATGTAGGAAATTAGTTTCAGAAATGGCAAAAAGAAAAACGTGTCACCCTCCAGTGGTCAACTTTGGAAGTGCAGCATCTTAAAGCTTTAAGAAACAAATCCTCACACACCTCCAGAATAAAACATATTTATTAAAAAATAAACTAGAATCTGATGTTTTAGTTACACAAAAACCAAAAAGGAATTAAGCAAAGATTTGAATTATTTTATTGTTTGTTTTTAGCTCAGATGAAGAATTAAAATTTAAAAAGATTTTTAAAAATTAAATAAATAAATAAGTAATAATAATAATAATAATAATAATAATAATGCAATTTGATTTGATTTAGCATCATTAGAGACAGAATTGAAGGCAAAAACACATGAAGAGGGATTTCTGATCACTCATTTGATTGTAGTTCCAGTTGTGTTTGGAGCACATAAATAAGGTTTACATGGTCTTGTAGCCAAGGTTCTGAGCTTTCTTTAGAGGTGCAGCTTGACTAGATTGATCTTTAGGGCATGGATTTTGCTGCTAAACTTCAACATCCCCCAATTGGGGGACCCTCGGGCTTAAAGGGTTAAATGCGTTAATTTTTTTAACGCGTTATTTTTTTCTAATTAATTAATCATAATTAACATGTTAAATTGCCACCCCTACTTTAAACCACTATTTTTCTTTTATTTTGAAAGAGTTCATCACAGGTAGTTTGTTTTACTTCCTGTCCCAACCCCTGCTGCTCACCTGCATGACCTCAAGTGAACAGGAAATGCTCTGGTGGAGATTTAAATGAGAATCAGAGAGGAAAACAACTCAAATTAAGAATCAGCCTCTGCATGATGCAGCAGATAAACTCTCACCCTGAGTCTGGTGATCACAGTTTCCATTAAAAACTCAACCCAGGTGTGATGAAACAGCCAACAGCACGGTGTCGGTAAGCTAACTGAGTTTTTACCACAACGTCATGATTTGATTTGGAAACCTCTGTCACTCTAAGTGTTTATTTTTCTGTAGGTTTAGTAAAACATCTCATGAACCACTGCGTGGCTTTCTTTAATTTTTTAGGAATTAGACTCTGGGTTAACATCTGATTCAACCAGATTCAAGATGGCCGCCTGAACTGAGCTTTGTAAACACAAGAACAATTCAGGTCATTTACTGAGCTGGCATTTGGTGTTGTGGGGCTGAGAGGCTCATACATCATGCAGGATGTTGCAATCTAACGAGAGACTGAGAAAAATGTTTTAATCGTTATTTGACTGAATGACCATAACTTCATCATTTTTCAACTTGAGGTGATTTCAGTTTAAAACTTTGCATGAAAAATTATGAGCCATGTGGAAAAACTACAATCAGTTCAGAACTTTGGTGACGTTTTTTGTCATAAATGTTTAAATTAGAGGTGGTTTTCAAAATAAAAGCTCATGAACAGCAAACAAATCCACTATTTAAGAAGGAAAATAACCTAATGTGGTAACAGACACAATCTGAAGCGATGAAATATAACTTGATTGAGTGGAATTAATCTGGATTGGATAGTTTTTAACCCATCCATGTATTTTCTCCCACTAGGTCAAGTCGCAGGAGTAACTGGTCCAGGAGACTTTCCTGTCCCCGGCTCCCTCTGAGGGATTCCCAGCACTTCCAGGCCAGGAAACATCACCTCTCCAGGAAGTTCTGGGTCTTCCTGGGGGTCTCCTTCCAGTGGGACGTGCCTGGAAAACCTCCTGAATGATAAATGAGGTAATATTTGCGTTTTGGATTTACACCAAAAGAAACAAATATGTTTTCTGGTTTAATTATAAAGAGAAAAGGAAAAAATGATCTTTTCCTCACTTCGGACTTCCAAGCTATTGCTTCACTGAGCCGCCGCTCGTGGGAAAGCTGCTGATTCAGCGGGGTGGAGGACCCTCAGGCGACGCGGGCCAGTCACGCACAGACATCATGTACATAAGGCCCACAGCAGCAAGTGCACAGAGGAAAGAAACATTCCTCTCTGGCCCGTCTCTGACTTACTCGTGTTTAATGTGTCATTTTTTCCTGTTCTTCCTCCTTTGGGTCAGAGATTATTTGTGGTCGTTAGCGTCGTAGCAACACTGGAAAGCCCCCGGACCAAAGGTTACGGATTTCCTGTCAAAGGCTTGGCTTCATTCCTTTCTGGCAAATGACACGAGAAGCAGAACGGAGAGGAAAATGATCTTCCACTGACCCCGTCTCTCAGACTGAACCACTAGAGAGTCGTTATTTACCTTCTAACCAGAAGTGGGCTGTGTGGGGCACTAAACACGTTAGCGTTAGCTCCTTCTTTACAGGGATTGGTTCTGGTCAGATTGATAAGCTAATGGCTAGTCTGAGCAAGCCAAGATCAAAGTAAAGTGTTGCTGTCTCAACACGAAGCCCATCGGTTGCAGCAAATGCTAATTTAAAAATGTTACAAAGTTATTTACATATTTTGTAGTTGTCACATCAAACACTAGCAGCAGCTAGCTGTAGCATTTCCTGTAGCCCTTCTGGTGGGAAAATCTTCATAGTTTTACCAAAATGCAAACTTCATTGTGGTGTAAAGGTTCATAAATTAGATTTTGCATTAAATGAAGGGAAGTGTTTTATAGAACTATCATTAACACACACATTAACACGCTGACAGAAATAAGGCTGCTGAGCACTGGGTCCACCGGTCCCTCCAACCACCACCAGCAGGCAGGAGGGTGAAGTGTCTTACCCAAGGACACAACTGGCACGGACGGAGCCTGGATTAGAACGGACAACCCACTGGTTACAGGGTTATGTCCTAACTTCAGTGATCGTTACCATAGAATGGAGCTGTTTTAGGGAAACATCAGTTTGGTCTTGGCTTTGCTGAGACTAGTTGCTAGCGCATTAATCAGATCAGAACCGGTTTTCATTTCCCCAGGTTTTTCTTACCTTTACCTTGTTCTTACCCTTTAAGAAGACCTTTAGTAGAGGCTTTCCATGTTAAAGTTAGCTAACGGCTAGCCTGAGCACAGCTGAAACCATGTTAATTGGTGCCATCTTAAAAGAGCGCTGATCTCAAAAGTTTCCTTTTAAGTTTGTAACCTGATGCTAACTATTCATAAAACATAGTGGCACATTAAAGTTTGGTGTTTTGATTTGGTCTTGGCTGTGCAAATACTAGCTGTTAGCCCATCAGTCCTTTAGGCTGTTGCCACATAAACAAACGTCAGAAATGCAAACTAATATAATTATTACTTCAGCAAAGTCAGACCTTATCCTGAATCATAAAGTGCATCAAACAGGCTGCTGTGTCTACCGTTTCTATCTCTAAATCACCTTTTCTGCTCCCCCGCCTCCCCCCCGCTCCAGGGACACCGTTGTGTCAAGCCAAGGTGTATTTTTATTACATCTCATCCTGAGTTCCAGTCAGCTTCTGGTTTATTTGGGTCTTAGCATTTGGTGCCACTTCCTAAACAAACACTTTTCTAACCAAATATGGTCCTCACAGCCCCTAAAAGAAGCATCTTTGCTGATTCACCATCTGTTTGTGTCTCGTAGGCACCATATCTGTGCTGCCGTGGGAGAACGTGTAAGAACAACGGCATTCAGACTGAGTGACACATTCGACCCGTCAACAGCATGTCGACGATGCTGCCTCCTGCAAACTGTTGCTATGGCGACGCTCAAACCAACAAAGGTAGAGTTGGGGGAATGTTTTTATGGTAACTAATTAGCAAATGACTCAGCTTACCCTTAGGTAAGAGTCAGAACATCTAATCTGGATACATTTTGGGTCCTAAACATTAATAAATTTGCAGCAAAATTAGTCAAACAATTTTAAGATGGCCACCGCAGCCAACTGATGCTTCAACTGTGGTTAGGATTTAGGCATTAAATACTCTTGATTTGGTTTACAGATTAAATTATATTTATTTAGCATATCTGAGGTCAAAAACAGCCTTTCCAAGCCATCAAATCTTCTTCACAGCGATTTATTTTGGCTGAGAAATCCGACTCTTTTGGTTCACATACTAAATGATTTTGGCTATTTTTGGCTGGGAAACGGTCACCATATTTAGTCGTGTTTGGTAGAAAAAACAATAACCTCATAAAGCTCTTGGGACTCAGCAGGACATAAAAGACAAGTACATACTTCCCACATTTGTAGTCAAACATGAGTCATCATGAAAAGTACATGAAGAGACACACATGCTGGTCTCATGAGATGTTGCTCAGACTTTCCACAACGTCTCTGCTATGGTTGCTTGTTGTGCACGAGAGGATTAAGCTGCATGCTGGAGCTGCAGATGACACTTAGTGAAACATTTAGTTCCTTTTAGATGCAGATTGTGTGTTTTTCTGAGCTGGGTTTTATTTTAATGAGAGGAGATTAACTGTCTAGTACTGACTGTGTCCGGTTAAAACACCCAGCAGGGATGCTGCAATAAAACTTGATTGTTTGGCACATTTTAAAGACACTTTATGAAAGAAATCATTGGATGTTCAGCTACAACTGATTTACTTTTGGAGCCAACCCAATTCAAGATGGCTACCAGCAGAGCCGGCGTACACAAATTAAGCGACTGCTTGGGGCCCCCACACTACCATGGGGGCCCCCAAAGAGCACCAATGTGACTTGAGAAAAGATTTTTTTAAATAACTTTAAATAATACAAACTAAAATATATTACACAAGGAAAATTATTTAAATAATGTTTTCTATATTTGGTTTTATGGTGTAGCGATTGCACATTTTACACATCTAGTTCAAAATTTAAGCACAAAAGACAGTAAACTTAACTTGTTTACTATAATTTCAGTGTTTGTCTGCTGATTCTACTTTCAAATAGTCAAATTAATAATATACAACACTTTAATAACACTGCATTTGGAAATGCTAATTCATTTGAGCATTTTTGTAGGTGCACTGCTCCTGTAAAGTTAAAATTAATGGCCATAATAACACTGGTATGATGTAAGCCGCTTACAAATGATGCTAATGATAGCAGGTATTTTACACACAGTGTAGCCTAGGAATGATGAAACATCTGGTGGTGACATGTTGGTATGGGGGCCCCCAAAAGAAATCCTGCTTAGGGCCCCACAAAGGCTAGGGCCGGCCCTGGCTACCACAGCCAACTACATGTAGAAAATGCAAAACGGGCTACAACTCTGTCAGTTTTACAGCTATTGAGTTACACGTTGGAGTCATGAAAGCTGAGATTTGTCTTTATCAATAAGTCAAATCACAGCTTTGTGACTTAGTTGCATAATACTTTGGCATCAACTCTGGGAATTAAAGTTAAAGTTAAAGTCCCAAGTCATCATCACACAATGGTGAAATTACATCTCCACATTTGACCCATCATGTGGTGGGGAGCGGTGAGCTGCAGCTGTGGCTGCGCTCGGGAACTATTTGGTGGTTTAACCCCCCAATCCAACCCCTTAATGCTGAGTGTCAAGCAAGGAGGCATTGGGTCCCATTTTTTCAAAGTCTTTGGTATGACCCGACCGGGATTCGAACCCCGATCTCCCAGTCCCGGGGCGGACACTCTACCACTAGGCCACCAGAGCTGGAATCAGCCCTGTTTAACTGTTAATTTCAATTCAATTCAATTTAGTTTATTTATATAGCGCCAGATCACGACAAGAGTCGTCTCAAGGCACTTCACAAAGTAAACATTCCAATACAGTTCAGTTCATAAGCCAATCAGTAAAAAAGTTTCCTATATAAGGGACCCAGCAGATTGCATCAAGACACTGACTAGTGTCATTGTGTTGGTACAATCCTCATACTAAGCAAGCATTTAGCGACAGTGGGAAGGAAAACTCCCTTTTAACAGGAAGAAACCTCCAGAGGATCCTGGCTCAGTATGAGCAGCCATCCGCTACGGCTCACTGGGGGTTGAGAAGACAGAGCAGGCACAGGCACACCCCGCACCCACACACACACACACACACACACACACACACACACACCACATATATCAAGTAGTGTTTCTATGGCTACACTGTGATTTCTTAGTAGAAGTTCTATTTAGTAAGAGTAAGAGAAACTTTATTGTCTTTATCTGAGTGAATCTATAATTAATTCAATAGGTGAACTAATAGTAGCACATTCTATGTTAAAGAAAGTAAGATGTAATATCAGGAAAGGGAGAATGTTAGGTGGTTGGCAGCAGTGTGCCAGCCGATGGCCCCCTCCATGAGGCCACCACAGCTCAGCAGAACGCCAGTGTAGCTTCTTCTGGGGAGAAAAACACTTAGAGAGAAAATAAAGTTAACAGCTGGAATAACAGGAAATAATGCAGTTAGAGAGTGGTGGTAGAAGAGAGTAGCAGAGTGTGGAAAGTGGTCAGTATGTCCTCCAGCAGTCTAAGCCTATAGCAGCATAACTACAGAGATAACTCAGGATAACCTAGCCTTTTAGATGGAGGCATGTGGGAGGCAGGGCCAGGGAGAAGTCTTTAACGACAGTAGTCCCCTCTGTACACTCCACCTCCCTCTGCTCCCCACTCGTCTAAACCTGGGCTAACATCAGAATTTAACCATAAGCCCTATCAAATAGAAAAGTTTTGAGCCTAGTCTTAAAAGTAGACAAGGTGTCTGCCTCACGCACTAATGCTGGGAGCTGGTTCCACAGTAGAGGAGCCTGATAGCTAAAAGATCTGCCTCCCATCCTACTTTTAGATATTCTAGGAACCACCAGTAAACCTGCAGTCTGAGAGCGAAGTGCTCTGTTAGGAACATATGGAACAATCAGATCACTGATGTATGATGGAGCTTGATTATTAAGAGCTTTATATGTGAGAAGGAGGATCTTAAAATCTATTCTGAATTTAACAGGCAGCCAATGTAGGGAAGCTAAAACAGGAGAGATGTGGTCTCTCTTTTTAATTCTCATCAGAACTCTAGCTGCAGCATTTTGGACCAGCTGAAGACTTTTGACTACATTCTGTGGACCTCCTGATAGTAATGAATTGCAGTAATCCAACCTTGAGGTAATGAATGCATGAACCAGTTTTTCAGCATCACTCCTGGAAAGGATGCTTCTAATCTTAGCAATATTCCGAAGGTGGAAAAAGGAAATCCTACAAACCTGTTTAACGTGGGATTTGAATGACATGTCCTGGTCAAAGATTACACCGAGGTTCTTTACTTTGTTCTCGGAGGCTAATTTAATACCGTTTAGATTAGGTGATTGACTAAGCAGTTTCCTTTTCTGAGGTTCTGGTCCAAAGATGATAACTTCAGTCTTGTCTGGATTTAACAGCAGAAAGTTTAGAGTCATCCAGATTTTTATGTCTTCAAGACAAGCCTGTAATCTACCTAACTGATTAGGTTCATCAGGGTTTATGGATAAATATAACTGAGTATCATCAGCATAACAGTGGAAGTTTATCCCATGTTGTCTAATGATTTTACCAATTGGAAGCATATATATAGTGAAAAGAATTGGTCCAAGTACTGAACCCTGTGGTACTCCACAAGTAACTCTAGAGTATGAAGAAGATTTCTCATGTACATGAACAAACTGAAATCTGTCAGATAAATAAGATTTAAACCAGCCTAGCGCTGTTCCTTTGATCCCTACAACATGTTCAAGCCTTTCTAAGAGAATATTGTGATGGACTGTGTCAAAAGCAGCACTGAGGTCCAACAAGACCAGAACAGACACAAGATTCTTATCTGAGGCCGTGAGAATATCATTTGTAACTTTCACTAATGCGGTTTCAGTGCTGTGATACTCTCTAAAACCTGACTGAAATTCCTCAAACAGATCATTAGTGTTTAGATGCTCACATACTCGATTGGCCACTATTTTCTCAAGGACTTTAGATAAAAATGGGAGATTAGATATTGGTCTATAATTCATTAGGTCATCTGGATCCAGAGAAGGTTTCTTAAGTAGAGGTTTAATTACAGCAACCTTAAACTCCTGCGGTACGTATCCATTTACTAAGGATAGGTTAATTATATCTAAAATGGGGGCAGTAACCAAAGGAAATG
>SSNS01000932.1:0-27038 GCA_006937985.1 Aphyosemion australe
CATAGCTCCCAAATCTTTCCACCTTGCTTGAGGGTTTTTGGTTAGAGAAACATGTGGTGCAGTGGGTAGATCAAAAAATATCTGTTGGGCTGGTCCCAAACAAACACTGCCTGCAGAGTTAGCACGGCCATCTGTAATCAGTGACGTTACTGCTACAACTACAGGTGAGTAGGGTAAAAAATGCTCATCATACTTTGGATCGTTATCAGGTCTAAGTGCCATGGTCACATGCAGAAGATCTAATGCCATTTGATCATGAGGATCCACCAGAATGCCTTCCAATTCATGGTACATGAGAGTAGTCTCTTTAATGTTTAAGTGCATTCGTGCATCTAAAGAATAGTATATGCCTGTGGTGACCTCCGTAGGGATGTGTGAGAGGAGGACATCCTCCTCATCACTTAGTCTAACTGCTTTCATTCCACCGGAAGTGGGTACTATCGAGATTTTAAGTATGGACATTAAATCTCTCCCGAGCAAATTAACCGGACACAATGGGGACATCACCAGGTTTACACTTGCCCTCCGTCCAGACTCAGAGTCCATGACCCAGACTGGGTTAGAAAGGGGTGACCTGGTGGTGGCGCCATCTGCTGATTTCAAAAACAATGTGAGGTTTGAGGGTGCTAATCCTATTTCGGAGCTAACCACGGTTCTGCAAGCTCCGGTGTCACATAGGAATTGAACAGGTTTTTTGTTTACCAATAAAGTGACATATGGTTTTTCTTTTAAAAGATTCAACAATTCCCACGCCCCACAACATTCTACAACTTCATCCATCATTTCATTTTGGACAGATTTACCCTGTTCTAGTCAATTTTGTTTCCCAGGTCTCTGTTGGAACCTGCTGTGATTCAGATTACGCCCTCTTGGATTGGGCCCTCCCTGAGCTCTCCCAGGGGAGGGGCCACGAGGACACTCTCTGGAAAAATGCCCTGGCTCACCGCAGTTCCAACACCTGTCCCCCCCTTTATTTGTGACTGCGCGAGGTGGAGAAGGTTTATTTTGGACACGTCCACCACCTCTGTTTCTGGTTGGATTGTACCTCCCCTGATCATAGATTTCGGGAGCAGCCCCTCCCCCGTAAAACACCTGTGTGTTACGTGGATCTGGGGACTTTTTGTTTTTTCTTGCCAAAACAGAAACTGCGTGTCTAGCATTTGTCATTAACTCAGGAACAGAGCAGTGTTCATGAGTTACCAAATGGTTTTTAACGTGTCTTTCTATTTCGGGTAAAAAACCGGACAATAGACCATTTTTAAGTTGTTGCTGGTAGGATGTAGAGGGGTCACGGCCATCATCACTAGGGATTCCACTATGTATTTTGAATTCTTTTTCATACCTTAGACGGAAATCGTCCAGTGGTTCATCTTGTTTCTGTTTAACCCCTGCTAGATGACTGTAGTTTGCGCGCTTTTTAAACTGTTTTTTAACTTCATCTGCAACGCTTGTTAGAAGGCGCATTGTTTGTGCCCCATCATCATCGTAAGGAACAATTGTTCCTTGTGCATCACGCCCAGTGTAATTCCCCCTGACTAGATGCCAGTCTTTCCCTAAGGATGCTGCTAAAGCTTGGCCTAATTCATGACCATTCAGCCTGTATGAATGTAGGACCCCCAGCATGTCATTTTCCCACTGAGCTGGATCTTCCTTATGGTTTATCACATCCTCAACTGCCTCCCTCGCTTCCTTTACTGTCCATGGCCTGAAAACGTATTGAGCAGGAGAGTCAGGATTAACACTATGGACCTGTATCATTGGGTATATACTGTTACTTGGCCTGGGATCACCTTCATCGGTGTCAGAGGCAGCTAACTCTGCCTCATCAGTTTTTTTACTTCTCAACCTATTAGATATAGGTGAGACTGGTGGTAGAGTTGGCTTTGTACTTTTAGTTGATTGGTGTGTTTGTGGAGCATTTGGCTCCACGTAGGGTGGGGGCCTAGTATTGAGGGTGAGATCAGCATTCCATTTCTTTAATAGTGAACTTTCCTGTTTGTCTTTCTTCTTCTTACTTTCCTGTATGTCTTTCTTACGTCTGTCTGTCTCTTCTGCCCATCTTACTGCCACTCGCAACTCTTCCAACTTACTTTGTCTTTTCTTTCCTTTAGCAGCTGCAGCTAGAATCTCGAGCTTACTAGCCAACTGCCTCCACTGATCACCTCTCAGCTTTCCATCTATTTTATGTTCCTTTTCCCACTCTCGTAGGTATTTAACCAACTCAGGGTCCTTTTTATACATATATTTTACATCCCCCGTTAGGTTTTTACCGTTTGTGTTTCCCATTTTTATTATTTTAAGTAACTTTAATGCGTTAAAAGTTAAACGAAATAATCTAGCAACATATTGGCAACCATAACTCCTGCATGGAACATATTAAACGGGGAAAATATATGTTGCCATATCACATAGTCTGCCCAGTCTGAATTTGGAAGTGGTATTCTATAAATTTCTCTTAATAATATAGATGGTCTAGGTTCTGATTCCTCGACGACGTGTATTTTAGCGTTTACTGCTTCACCGTCTCGGGTCCAAGCGTCTAAATATATATCAAGGATTACTCTCATCTGGAGTTATACTATTTAATATAAGAACTTAAACTTAAAAAGTTATGAGGCAAAAATACCAAAAAAAAAACAAAACAGATTTCCCTATGTTCTAAAGGGCCCATTTGTTTTGATTTTACCAAATTTCTTGTTTAGAATCTTTTGGTTAAGTAGATTTTATTTTAGTTTTTTTTTTAAGAAAATTCTACTTTTACTTTAACCCTTTTTTCATTTTAATTTTGGAACTTTAACCTGTGTTGTGTTTATTTTATGCAGAATCTTTCGGTTAAGTAGATTTTATTTTAGTTTTTTAAGAAAATTCTACTTTACTTTAACCTTTTTTATTTTAATTTTAATTTTGGAACTTTAACCTGCGTTGTGTTTCTTTTATGCAGCCTATTTTGTTTGTCCCCCCTAAAGGACCTAAAAAAGAATGTGCATGTGTTATTATAAGCCTAAGATCCGTAGACAACGTCTTTACTTTCCACTTTTCTCCGTTTTATGTTAACACCGTGAGGTTTCGGACGGAGAAAATGGTCCAGAAAGATGGTGTTGTCCACCTGTCTTACTAGTCCTCCTAGGGAGCGACTGTTTTTTATGATCTGCTGGTGATTTTTACACAGGCGGGAACTAACAACCCGGCCCCTGACGTCACGGTCTGGAATTTATCACAGGTATTGTGTCTGGTAATTTGCACAGGCGGGAACTCAAACCCGGCCCCCCTGCCACAGGCGGAATTAGATCACAGCCCCTGTGTTTCTTATTAATATTGACTAGCGTAAAAACAACCTAGTCGTTAAGTAAGTGAGCGGCACGCAGCCTGCCCTCACTTTCCGTGATCCTGAGCGGCACGAAACCAGCCCTCAGTCCAGAAACCAAGAAAAAATTCACCAGAAAAAGTCGACCAGCAGACCAATGCCCTTACTGCACTTCAGTGTAAATGGTGTTATTAATAATTATACTCACAATCCCCCCCTAACAAACGGTTCACCCCCGAACCGATTGTAGGCGAGCGGAGCCGCAGGAGAACTCAGAAGCTAGGAAGCCGGCCTGTGAACCAAGTCAGGTTCCGGGACTTTGGAGAAGCACGTGCAGCAGCGGCTCTTCGGAGATGTCCGGCAGATCCAACTCGCTACACCGGGTCGTCACGGCACCAAAAATGATGGGTATTTTCAACCTGAAACTGAACCGTAATAAAGAGACAGGAAACGTGAGTACAATTATCTCTGCGCAGAGGAGAGAAGATAATCAGAGTGTTGATACACTTGTATACCAAACCCCGAGGATTCTCTCTCGAGCTTGCTCTCCTCTGCTCTTTTTATTATAGACTTAAAGCATGTTTAAACATTGGGCAGCCAATCAATAGACAGGGCGTTTCTACTCTAGCCAATAACAAGTTTATCCCTATGTTTGCGATGGTCTTCTCTTGATGGTCCGAGGGATCAAAGTCTTCTATTGATCCGGTCCTCGGGCCTCCACGTCTGGTCAACGACCTGCAGAAAAGTCAGCCCAACCCTGCCTTCAACCTGCACCCATATCTGTGCAGGGAGAGACAGGTGAAAGGCTATCCTATGATGAAACCTTCTTTAGGACATTAAGATACATTAAAAAACCCTAACACTCACAAGGGTTTTACGACACTGACCCCTAGTGGCGAGTGGCAACCTCTGCAGGCCTCCTTCCTTACAGCTAGTGTACAGCCTCAGGGTCCTGGATTTGGGATTAAACCCTCCATGTATGTGTGGCAAGGTGGACTCACCGAGGGCCCGGGCGGGACTTGAACCCCAGACTTCCGGGTGAGAGTCACGCACGCCAACTAGTCAGCCAAAGGGATATCCCTGTGGCCAAGCAGCCAGGGTGCATGATCAATCGGGATACAGTGACAGGACACTCACACTGTCACATCTTGTGGGGGTGGATTGTAGCAGGATTAGCTCACCTGCCACCAAGTAATTGGGTGACCTATCACCGGTGGAGGTGCTAATATAAATGGAGCCTGAGGTGGCGCGAGAACTCACTTTGCCCTGTGAGGTGTAGTGCAGTTGCGTACAAGACTCCTGCGTGCGAACTGTGAGTATTATCTAAACTCTGCAGTAGCTGCATGGAGTCTGTTACTTATTAATTGGTCCTGCTGCAGGAATTGTTTCATGCGGTCCGCCCTGCGAAACTGAGGGCTTCTCATTACCCTGTGCTTCATCAGATTGGGTAGGTACAGCTGCGGTTCCTCTCCACTCAGCTGTTAGCTTAAGGTAATTTTAATTAATGTGTCTTCCAGATTAAGGAAGTTGTGGATCCCCACGGGAGATCCTGCTGTTCTGCTTACCTGCTATTCTGTGTTCTGCTGAACTGCTCTTTTGGTTGGTTGTCCTGTCCTGTTTCCGCTTGATCGAGCATCTAGTTGCGCTCCACCGCGCCCTACTCCCACTGTTTCATCTACTCCTGCCGGGGCTGGTTATCCTCCCTTGGTCATCATCAAGCACCAGCCGTACGGCGTGGGGACTGAAGTTAGAGCAGTGGAAACCCTTCGCGGCTGACCACCGCTGAAAGCCGCTGAAAGCCGCGAGGGCCTGCAAGGACAACAGACTGTGTGTGTGTGTGTGTGTGTGTGCGTGTGTGTGTGTGTGTATGTGTGTGTGTGTGCGTGTGTGTGTATGTGTGTGTGTGTGCGTGTGTGTGTGTGTGTGTGGGTGTGTGTGGGTGTGCGTGGAGTGAGGTAACGGGGTGCATGTGGTTGGCTGCCTGATAGCCGGCCCACTCCTATTAGTTGTTTTTAATTGTGTCTGTGTCCTGATTTTTTATTTCTTTTATTCAGGCTGAGAGCTGGCGGTGGTGATTGAGCCCTGGTGACGGTCCCCTCCGACAAGTGTGCGCCTGAGGTTCCAGAGCCACTTCACCCCCCTGAATGCATGCACGTGTGATTGGGGTGATTTATTTTACAGCAGCCTCAGCCTGACTTTTATCTGGTTTTAATTAAGTTTAGTATTTTAAGTGCATGTTTATTTTAGTAGAAGTGTTTTTATTTTATGTCATTTAATAAATTAATTGGTTTTGTGTGGAACTCCGTCTCCAGCTTGTTCTGTAAGGCTGAACTTGCGTGCCTTAGGTGCACGGTGGTTTTTGGTTCCTGGTAGTACCAGGTGGCGTTGTTGACTAAGAGCTAAGTCAAGTTGCATCTCATAGCTGCCCTTGCCACATCTTGGCGTTGTTGGTAGAACTGTGAAGCTGGTCCACGGATGTGGAATTTGTGGCACCCTGCGCAGGAGCACGGGGACGTGCTTGTGGAAAGAGGGGGGAAGATGTGACAGTGTGAGCATCCTGTCACTGGATCCCAATTGATCATGTGCCCTGGTTACTTGGCTACAGAGATACCCCTTTGGCTGACTGGTTAACGCGCATGACTCTCAGCTGGGGGTCTGAGGTTCAAATCCTGCCCGGGCCCTTGTTTTTCCACCTTGCCACACATGATTAGGAGCTTCCGTGTCTTAACATCTGTGGTCTGTATTTCTTCCTTTGGCCAGTTTATTATTCCTGCAGGATATTTGATTACTGGCAGGGTGGAGCTGTTTATTTCGCGGATCTTGTTCTTGTCATTGAGCTGACTTCTTAGGACTTGCCTTACTCCATCTATCCATCCATCCATCCATCCATCCATTTTCTTCCGCTTATCCGGAGTCGGGTCGCGGGGGGCGCAGCTTAAGGAGGGAAGCCGAGACCTCCCTCTCCCCAGCCACTTGGGCCAGCTCCTCCAGGGGAATCCCAAGGCGTTCCCTGGCCAGCCGAGAGACATAATCTCTCCATCGTGTCCTGGGTCTTCCTTTGGGTCTCCTCCCGGTTGGACGAGCTCGGAAAACCTCACCAGGGAGGCGTCCAGGAGGCATCCTAATCAGATGCCCGAGCCACCTCAACTGGCTCCTCTCGATGTGGAGGAGCAGCGGGTCTACTCTGAGTCCCTCCCGGATGGCCGAGCTTCTCACCCTATCTCTAAGGGAGAGTCCAGCCACCCTGCAAAGAAAACTCGTGACCATAGGTGAGGGTAGGAACGTAGATCGACCGGTAAATTGAGAGCTTCGCCTTTCGGCTCTGCTCTCTCTTCACCACGACAGACCGGTACAACGCCCCCATCACTGCAGATGCAGCACCAATCCGCCTATCGATCTCACGCTCCACCCTTCCCTCACTCGTGAACAAGACCCCGAGATACTTAAACTCCTTCACTTGGGGAAGGACCTCGTCCCTGACCTGGAGAAGGCATTCTACCCTTTTCCGACTCAAGACCATGGTCTCAGATTTAGAGGAACTGATTCTCATCCCAGCTGCTTCACACCCGGCTGCAAACTGCTCCAGCGAAAGCCGGAGATCATGTTCTGACGAAGCCAACAGGACCACATCATCTGCAAAAAGCAGAGACTTGATCCTTAGGTCACCAAAACGGATCCCCTCACCACCTTGGCTGCACCTAGAAATTCTGTCCATAAAAGTTATGAACAGAATCGGTGACAAAGGGCAGCCTTGGCGGAGTCCAACTCTCACCGGAAACGAGCCCGACTTACTGCCGGCAATGCGGACCAAGCTCTGACACTGGTCATACAGGGACCTAACAGCCCGTATCAAGGGGCCTGGTACCCCATACTCCCAGAGTACCCCCCACAGGGCCCCCCACAGGGCCCCCCGAGGGACGCAGTCGAACGCCTTCTCCAGATCCACAAAACACATGTAGATTGGTTGGGCAAACTCCCACGCACCCTCCAGGACCCCCCAAGGGTATAGAGCTGGTCCAGTGTTCCACGGCCAGGACGAAAACCACATTGCTCCTCCTGAATCCGAGGTTCGACTATCCGACAGACCCTCCTCTCCAGAACCCCTGAATAGACCTTACCAGGGAGGCTCAGGAGTGTGATCCCCCTGTAGTTGGAACACACCCTGCGGTCCCCCTTTTTAAATAGGGGGACCACTACACCGGCCTGCCAATCCAGTGGAACTGCCCCCGATGTCCACGCGATATTGCAGAGCCGCGTCAACCAACACAGCCCCACAACATCCAGAGCCTTAAGGAAATCCGGGCGGATCTCATCCACCCCCAGAGCCTTGCCACCGAGGAGTTTTTTGACCACCTCAGTGACCTCTGCTCCAGAGATTGGAGAGCCCAACCCAAAATCCCCAGACTCTGCTTCCATCCTGGAAGACGTACCGGTAGGACTGAGGAGGTCTTCGAAGTACTCGGCCCACCGATTCACAACGTCCCAAGTCGAGGTCAGCAGCACACCCTCCCCACTGTAAACAGTGTTGGTAGTGCACTGCTTTCCCCTCCTGAGACGCCGGATGGTGGACCAGAATCTCCTCGAAGCCGAACTCCTCCCATGCCCGGGTTTTTGCCTCCGTGACCACCTGAGCCGCATTCCGCTTGGACTGCCGGTACCTATCGGCTGCCTCCGGAGTCCCACGGCCCAAAAGGACCCGATAGGACTCTTGCTTCAGCTTGACAGCATCCCTAACCGCCGGTGTCCACCAGCGGGTACGGGGATTGCTGCCACGACAGACACCGGCCACCCTGTGGCCACAGCTACGGTCAGCCGCCTCGACAATGGAATCACGGAACATGGCCCATTCGGACTCAATGTCCCCCGTCTCCCCCGGGACATGTTCGAAAGTTCTGTCGGAGGTGGGAATTGAAGCTCCTTCTGACAGGAGACTCTGCCAGACGTTCCCAGCAGACCCTCACAACACGTTTGGGTCTGCCAGGTCTGACCGGCATCTTCCCCCACCATCGAAGCCAACTCACCACCAGGTAGTGGTCAGTTGACAGCTCCGCCCCTCTCTTCACCCGCGTGTCCAAGACATGCGGCCGCAGATCAGATGAAACGACAACAAAATCAATCATCAACCTGCGGCCTAAGGTATCCTGGTGCCAAGAGCACAAATGGACACCTTTATGCTTGAACATGGTGTTCGTTATGGACAATCCATGATGAGCACAGAAGTCCAATAACAGAACACCACTCGGATTCAGATCAGGGGGGCCGTTCCTCCCAACCACACCTCTCCAGGTCTCACTGTCATTGCCCACGTGAGCATTGAAGTCCCCCAGCAGAACGAGGGAGTCACCCGAAGGAGCGCTTTCCAGCACCCCCTCCAGGGACTCCAAAAAGGGTGTGTAGTCTGAAATGCAGTTTGGTGCATAAGCACAAACCACAGTCAGGACCCGTCCCCCCACCCGAAGACGGAGGGAGGCTACCCTCTCGCTCACCGGGGTAAAACCCAACGTACAGGCACCAAGATGGGGGGCAAGAAGTATGTTTGAAAAAGTTAAAATGTTGTAAAAGTGAGATTCAAATAGCTTTTGATTTCAGTAAATATGCTGCAAACACAACAAATGACAATTTTCAGTTCTTTAAAACTTATAAAGTGTTTTGAAGCTTACTGTGCATAATAATGTGGAACAGTTCATTGTAAGTTAGTTATTTAAAGGGCAACTACTGTTATCATTAGGGGATTTGTTCAATGACATTTGAATTGCACTCTTCACAGTTGATAACATGAGAATTATTTAGATTGAGACATATATCACTTGCATAATAATTTGGAACAGTGTGTGTGTGTGTATATATATATATATATATATATATATATATGTTTATCTCTTTTCTACAGTCACTGATGTTTATCCCATAGACTGCAGAAAAGATCCAAGCTTTTATCTTGCTTTAGTTCCAGTCAGCTTGTGATCCCTGACGGAAGAAAAGAGAGACGGAACTTCCGTCCGGGATGTTCCTTCATGGTGTTACTGTTTCTTTACTTTAAGGTTGAAAAAAAAAAAATCGGACAACTTGCCCACCTTTAAAAAGTAAATGTTAACGATGAAATATAACTAAAACGTGGAGCCAGCAGGTCAAACAAACAGCGCCTGGAAGCAGCAGAGGGAGAAATCTGGGAGATTTACTCTGAAAGATCAGCCGCAGACACTGAGCAGCTTTCACGGGCACACCTGAAAATGAACAACAGAGGAAAACGTAAAGATGCCGTTTTAAGTCCCGGCGATCAGCTGGACATATTGGGTTTGTATATTTTTATTTTTCCAATCAAATGTGATGAAGTTAGTGATAGTTTTCAGGTTGCTCAATGATTTAGCTTCTTCCCGTGTGCCTGTAGCTTAGCATAAATAGTGTGTGCCGAACCCTGGTCCCCTACGTTAATGTTTTTAGCTTATAGCACTTATGCTACAAAGGTTGTAGGTTATGTAGCACAGACCAAAACGTTGTAGCACCAGCAAAATAAATCCCGTCCGTTACAATGTCTAAAAACCTAAAGTAGTTCTTATAGTTACAGAAACACACTGACAAACCTCATTTATCATTTATACAGTCACTGTGACAAACACTAGCAGGGCTGTGCAGAGACCTTTGAAGGGGCGGTGCTCAAAGTTAAAAAAGGGGCACATATAGGGCAAGATTTTTAAACAGATTCTTGATCTGACATGTTTATGAAAATTCAGATAATGAGAGACCCTTGGGTTCAAACAAAATAATATAAACTGGGCTAAATATTTCATTTTGTGTTATTAATTGAAGGCAATGTTATTTCATTAAGAATTGCTTTAGTTTTTAAAGCTGACTTATTTCTAGAAATTGTTACGACCACATATTTTGCTCTGATCCGAGTCCAGGCTATTTGATTTTGATTATCTTCCAATAATGAGATCCATTCTGAACACATCCCAGTTGTCCTTCTTTCTGTATTTGTCATTTTGTTAATTTATCCTTAAAAAAGTCACTCATGCAATAAGTACATTGAACAGAATGCAACCACAAAAAAGTTATCCAGTGTGATAAATGCTGCTATGTTGGCTGACATCTTTTTCCTGTCTGTAGGAAATTCCTGATCCAATTCCATGATCTCACTCTGAACTTTACACTAAACCTGAGAGCTCTGCTACCAACCTAACATCATCCTTTACAGAACATCAGGCTGAATAACAACAACCCACATTCTTATCATTAGAGACTCCAACTTCTCTCCTTTTGACACACACACACCATTTCCAGAATACTGCATATACTATGGCCATACGTTTGCTTCGTGGTGCTGATCCAGAATATTTCCCTCATCATTCATTTCTAGTGTTATAACAATAAAGTAATAATTATTAATAATAAAATGTATGTATTTGTGCTTACATTCACTTTGTGTTACCATCCTCTCTATGTGAGGCAGAATGTTTATTAAATGTTTAAACTAAAGTAGACTAGTAAACGGACTCATCTGCTTTTTTTTCTTATATGCTGCTACCTCTCCTGCCAACTCTCACGCATGAGATAGACGCATCTGAGGAGAAACGATCCCACCCCCACCCCACCTCTCAGGGACAGATTGGTGTGCGGGCGCACCCACACACACCCCCCCCCCACTCTCATGCATGGAAGAGTTCAAAAGTTGGCCGCCTTGCTACCTGACTCTGCACCTAATTGCTAATCAGCCTGAACACTAGTAGTGCATATAATGAAAACACAATAACAAGAAATATCTTCAGACATGTTTATTTGTCAGTGTAATTTCAAAAAGAACATTTTAATTTATTCAAATTAGTGTATATTTGTTCATTACAGAGGTCCATCTTCAACAGCCTAAACATTGATTTTTATCTTGAGAGGCGCTATATAAAAGATAATTTCTTCTTCTTTTGTCATTGAAGAGTAGACGCTGCACCGACCACTACTGCCTATGGCAGCCCACTGACTGTATAAAAAAGATGGACAAACCCCACCCACAGCTTTCTGTGGGGCATTTTTGAAGCCAAATGCGCGGTTCCAATCGCCGCCATCTTGGCCGTGTCACACGCCTCTTCACGCCGAGATAATCCAAAAATGGGAAAAGCGATGGAGCTGAGGGTGGGAGAAAATAATTGACACCCATAAACTCTGAACCAACGTAGCTACAAGCTAACCCGAATCTACACAGAGCTTGGAGCCAACAGGGGTAGCTATGAACTACGAAGCTAACCTGAAGCTAACGGAGGTTTTCGGTTGCTTTTAGCCAGAAAAATGCGGTTGAGCAACTCAAAAGGGAAGCACGCATCAAAACAAAGAGCAGCGGTGTTTCTTTGGTCTCCCTCAGAGAGCACTACTGGCAGCTAGAACAACTACAGCAGTGCATGGGAGCTGGGTGGTCACACGGCTCCCATGCACTGCTGTAGTTGGGACATGGGAGAAGCCGGGCACCTGCCTCACTCGGTTGCCTCTGGGAGCCTGAAGCGGCAGATTCGTGGATCTCTGATCGCAGGGCCACCACTGCTTAAGGGAGAGACGCGGTACCGAAACTCAGTTGTCCTTCCTTCTGCGGCGGCGACCTCGCCCATAAAACCTCCGCTAGCCTCGGCCGGCTTACCTAGCTCGAGTTTCAGTACCCAGCCAGCAGCCCCAGCAACACATCATATTTCAACCCAATCTTTGACCAGGCGGTGTTGTGTTAAACGCACAGCATTTTTCCCCATTCAACCAGCAAAATAAAGTACAGAGATATAATTTTACTTAGTGATAAAAATGAAGCAGAGACGTCTTGGATGGTCTGTTAGAGTGTAATCAATTACCACAGCTTGCCCTCTTTTTTTTAAATAATTCCATGATTAACATCCAAACACGAATACAGAAGACAGAACTAAAGGTCAGAGAGTCAAAATGGCCGAACATCTATTAACGTGAGTCCAAGACTGAGACCTTCCCCGGAGCTAGCCGCTAGCGCTAGCTCTGACAGCTAATGCTAGCTCTGACAGCTAATGCTAGCTCTGACAGCTAATGCTACCTGTCAATCATATCTAATTATTCATTATATATAAATTACAATTAAATACATTTCTGTGAAAATGAATTTGAGTTTACTAAGAATTTTAGAAAAGTTGAGTAAAAACTACTTAAATATCCATAACAAAGAAATAAAAATGTATCATTTTGTTTAAGTAAAATTCAAATTAGATTTCCTAAATTTTATCACTGATACGAGAAATTAAATGAATTTATAGTATTTTCTGAGTAAAATTAATTAATTTCACAAAGAAAACATGTAAACATTAATTGGCCTTATTGTGGAAAATAAAACAAAAATGTATGCCAAAAAATCTTATCAATAACATCTCCTTTAATAATCTTGTAATCACCAAAAAGCAAATTGATTTACTGGGTAAAACTAATGATCACACATATAGCACATGATAAACATTTATTCCATGAACATGAATTTTGTTTATTCCAATGAGGCAAAACTTTCTGATAAAATACAGGACTGTAGACCAGAGATATACAGCAGGTGTTTGGGGCTGCATAAAAACAACAAAGAGAAAGCATCAGTTCTGAGGGAGCTTACTTCCCTTTCTTCTTTCATGGTCCTTGTTTAATCCATTAATTTATTCTTGAGGCTGTTCACTTTTGGTAAGAGCCTAGCACAATCCAGTTCAAGGAAGAGTTTCTGGAATACTTCCTAGGTGTACCTTAGCTCTTTGGGATAGGCAAGATCCACCGCGTATGTCGACCCAAAAAGCATGGTGCATGCTCTTGGAAGATTACCCAGAGCAGCCATGACTCTCACACCCTCCAGCACGATGCCGATGGCATCATCCTCAGTTCATGCAGCCTGGATTTTGTGAATTTTCATCTTTAGTTCAGAAAGATATTGTGACACACCATCCTCATCAGCATCATAACATAAAGAGAATTTCTTACTGTAATTGCAAACATTAAAAATATCCCACTTTGAAATATACATGTAAATAAAGACAGATTTTTCTATTTACTTACACTCTACTCTTTGATAAGTTGAATAATGGACTCCCCGATGTACACCCCCAAGCACTGAATGACCAGATTTCTGGTTATGGTAATGCTGGGATTGCTTGGTGACTGAAAATCACCAAAAATACAGAAATTAATATCGTTATATATGTGGCCATTTATTGAGACAAAAGATAGACTTAGGAGTATTAAAACAAACCATTAAAATGTCAAATTGCCATAATCTGGAACATTTTGTGGGATAGTTGATGCTAATGCACACGCACAGAAATCTGACCGAAAGTTAAAACAAGGATATTGTCATCAGTGTTTGTTAAAGTTGATTTTGAGCTGACATTCTTCAAGTTGTATGATGTCAGCCAATTGCACTCTGTGTGCATTGCTGGAACTTTTTAACTAAAATAAATGAATGACTGGAGTATCTCCAGGTTTTTGTGTCTGAAAAATTCAACCTAACAATCTTAATTTTTTTTAAATAGCATACAACCAGCTCAATCTCAACATAGCTTATAATATTATTGATGAACAACTGATTTAATAAGGTCAATAATCTAATGGTTTTATGTAGGAATCAGACCTTTTGTTAATTGTCCTGCCCATTTGCCCATTTAAACTGGCTTGATCTGTTTTTAAGTAGACATTTTAGAAAAATTCACATAATTTAATCATTTAGTTTTTTATTTAATTCGGTATTTTGTCCATGAGAAAAATGTTTTCCTCTTAGGACAAAACAAATACCAAGCAGTATCTACAAAATTTGAAGAAATAACTTGTGTAAATAATACAAATAAAACAGAAAAATCATTAGTTTTGCAGTGAACATTAACTCAGTGCTCCAAAACTTGCAAATCATTTAATGCAGTTATACAAATTTTTTTTTATTTGACAACAAAATTCCTTAAATGAAATTCTATGGTGACATTTTAGTGGAACATACCTTGGCTGAGATGGCCTGTAACTTCAACCCCATGGCTCACCCCTTGGAATGGAAAAGAGCCACCAACTTGGGCGTATACTCATCCAACACAGACATGAATTTGGAGTCGAGGTGTACCATGGTAATCCCGTGAAACTCAACCTGCAGTTGAAAGACAAATAAACAACATTAAAGCCTAAAATTACTTGAAATTTGAAACACGGTATTGCAGAAACCAAAAGGCATACCCAGAAACAAAAATATATGAAAAAATAAAATGGGCAACAAGAAATTAATGTGTATATATAATATGTATATAGAACTAAATAAATAGAAATCTCCTTTTGAATTGATTTTTGGATAATCTCTTGGTAAAATTTAATGTAATTCTTCAATGACTTTATTGAATTACTGCTTAGAGCCATATGTGTTTATTTATAGCCTAATTGGGACAGGTTTGGTCCTGCATGGTTTTGTCCAACATCTCTGATCCAAATAAGTTGAGCTTGCATAGAGAACATGCACTGGTCACCACCATGCACTGTTGCGTGCTTGGTTTGATTGACAGTCTCATGTATGCTTCTGTGCTCGCATTTCAGAGTGCTGGAATGCCTGTTGGCAATGTATTTTTCACTGACCAGTGTAGAACTTCCTTTCTGACCTTACGTTTACACACAGAATGCATGTTGGCTACTTTTGAAACACCTTATAATGTGTGCTGCTGCGTGAGTTGTAACTACAATTAGTCATCATAGCCAAGCCTGAGCCAACAACATGATGCAAAAAACAAGTTATGTCTCCGCAGTCCGCACTGGCACACTTCAGGTTTATTAGAAAAATAAAACAACAATGCACCAAGACAAAATTTAAAAAAACTGCTCACAAAATTATCTAAAATAAGCAAACTGGAGACAAATACTTTGTAATGCAAGCCCTCACTACTGAGCATGAATATTTTATGTCTGAACTTTCATAAGTGGGTGACAGGAGGGGTTAAGGCCCATCCAAAAATATAAACTTCTTCAAACGGTTAAACATGTGGCTGTATTCAAACTGAGGTTACACAGCAGTGAAGGCTTGGAAAATGACCTTGTACTAACAGTCTACTTCATGCCATTATACATAAAAATACATAAAATATCATTACAGTTCTCTTTATTACCCTCATTTTGACTTCTAGTACTGTTATATGTTATTGTTTCAAATTTGTCTACATTTAAGAAAATTAAAGTTGTCTTACCTTTGACAAAATGAAGGGTCTCCACTCCCAAAGTGTGTGGCCTGCACATGGCACACAGGACTGGGCGGAAGTGTGCGATGATTAAAATGAAAGATCTTTCATCAGTAAAATCTACTAGATTTCTTAAGTTTTCATGATACTTACACATTTTATTTTAATCTGCCTAGTTTACCATTGCTTATTTTACTCCTAAAGAACACATGTAAATTTAAATGAATGAACTTCTCAAAAATGTTGAATTTTACTTAGATTGATTTAAAACTACACATACATGCTTTTCCTGAGTAACAGTTACTATTAGTTGCCTATTAAATACTAATTAACCCCAGTCACACTATTTACAGTGTAGCCTGGGTTTTATTCTGCACAACACCGGTTGTTTTTTCAGCCCTCTTCCCAAGGCAGTCTGCTTTGGGTTAAACTGGTCCAACACACCTACCACCGACTGATTGGCTGGCTCAAATTCACCTCTACCATTAGGGGGAGCCTCCGATTGGTGGATAGAATCAGCCAGCGGGGGCTTCCCGCATGCGTGATTCATTATCATTCTAGATATTGTGGAGTTAAGTAAGAAGTCGTTTTTCTCTGTCTCTCTCTGAGGAGCGCACATACACACACACACACAGATGGCGCTGTCAGGCTTGAGCTGTTTGCGCCAGGACAGACAAAGCAAAGCAGGATGCAATATCAGACTCAAGAGTCTCCAAAACCAACACTGCTCATGGCTGCCTTTGTTTAATTTAAGGGAGACACCGCAGAGTATTCCACGCTCTTTTTCCCCACCCACATGCGCGGAGATGCGCGCATGACATCACTGATAGTATCAGTGATAATTTTGGCCAGGACTCCATTGAAAATGAGGTTTTTAATCTCAATGGGACCTTTCTGGTTAAATAAAGAATAATAATAAAAAAATTGTTTCCATTTTTTCGCGCCAATTTTGGAGACCGCCCATGTGCTCAGTCACATCCGCATTCCTAAAGATGTGTGGAAGGAACCCAACCAGGCTGGGGCTGACAGAGCAGAATGGAGTGGAATGAAGCCGGCCCTAGTGTGGAAGGGCTAATTGTCAATGATACAAGAATTGCTACTGCCCCCTTGCAAAATAGCGGAAGTAAAAAAAAACGTTTCAAGTCCATCATAGTCAGTCCCTGTCTATCTCCAGAAATATATGAACATTAATCTTACCCAGTAAAACATGTTTGCTGCAAATCTGAAAATACTTTGAGGGCTGCTATCTATTTGATTGGCCGCATTTCATCCTCATCTTCTGTCTCCATCAAAGTTTTTCAAAAAACAAAAACAAAAAAACAAGTTGAGTTTACATCTTATACTCTTATTTTAATAATATACTAGATCAATTGCATTTCTTGCAGAAATGCGTTTGAATGCTGTATTGCTGAAACTGATAGCTGAAGCTGCTGAATAGCTGAATTGAAGCTGAAACTGACCTTAATTGTCAAAATGAGCTGAATGTAGTTGAAGAATTAGGATAAAAAATAACTAACAAATTTAATAAAGCGGAAAATGAAAAAAAATCTTAAACAGCAGAAACCTCAAATCTCTGAACAGAGTTTTAAAAACTGGACAGCTGAAATGTTTAAACAGTTGGTATTTGAATAGAAATCGTTTAATTTTCACAATTAGCTGAAATGTGAATTTAGCAGAATCAGCTGAATTCTAAAACTGATAGCTGAACATGCCTAAGAACTGAAGTGAAGTTGAAAATGAGTTGAATTGTAAAAGTTATCAGAATGTGATCAAAACTAAACTGTTAGAAAGAGCAGAAATTGAACTTTAAAGTTTCAAAATTCTCTCGGCCAATCAGAGAGCAGGGATAGTGGATGGCTGGTGTCCTGAGACCAAGCCAATAGTTTTGATGTATAATACGTCTGGGTGCTTATTTCTGTTAACCAAAAGAAGCTTGACATCTCTCAGCCAATCAGAGAGCAGGGATGGGAGGCAGGGCACTGGGTTCCTGAGACCAAGCCGATCGATTTGATGTATAATATGTGTGGGTGCGCAAGGCCGTATCTACCATTGAGGACACCGAGGTCCGGACCTCGGTATTTTTCTGCAGAATATTTTAAAAAAATTATCTCAAACAGCCATGACGGGGGAGGTGCTACAACAACGAGAGGCAGCCGAACTTAATGTTTCTGATCATAGCCGCAGGAACATTTTTTCAGCAGGGGGTGCTGAAAAAAAAAGCTCAGTTGCGCTCAACTGCAGCCTACGTGTACTATACGCATTGATATGAGTCTCATTATTAGAAAGAAGACACCCTCCAACAGTCTTGAAGCGCTGCTTAAAAACCTACGACTCCTGTCTGCAGTTGACCAATGAAAACACACCTTTGGGACGCCGCAGCAGCAAGACTCCGCCTCTCTGAGTTTCCGTTTCAATGTATGCTTAAAATGCGGATTATAAACTACACCCAGTTTTTATGTTTGTTAATAACCCAAATAAAACCGGAATTACACTAAAATAATTAAACTAAGAATGGGTTCAGTAGCGTTTTGTTGCTGAGGGACAGAGGATGGCTGCTGCGTGATCTGACAGCAGGTGTCAAAAGGTGCGCTGAGGCGCAGTCACGGAGCGGAGTAAACACTGAGGCAGACATTTACGGTAAAAGTTTAGATATTGGAGCGATCTGTGGCAGATAGATAGTTACTTCTCTGTAGTTTAGTGTTTTTTTATGTATAAAGGAGGATGAGAAGGATGGATGTCCAGCAGACAGATCAGCTTCAAAACTCCGTCACAAGCCCAGGGCTGTTTCGAGGCATTTGGGGGGCCAAGGCAAAATAGACTTGAGCCCCCCCCCTCGCCCGCCCCCTCAGAGCTTGCAGAAAAAAAAGTTTTAACATGTAACATGTGGGTTCATTTAGTAGTCTGTACTACCTTTCCCCTGTATTTGTCTATAACAAGCCAGTACAGCAAGCCATTTTAACATTTAATCAAACACCTCTTTTTTATTCCTATGTTACATAGCAATAATATCCTTACTAGTCAATTTTGAAAAAACAGATATGAACAAGTAGAAATGATGTTTAAGTGTAAATTCATAACAAATGCACTAGTAGGAATTTAGCTTCTCATTTCATGAAGGTGTGTCCATCTTTCAGTGTTGAATAAATGTGTTAACCTTGACCAGGTGTCAACAGTTAAACCTTTTTTGTCTTTTTACAGAAACTAAAAACAGGCTATTAGGCAAATCTAATTAAGGGTATTTTAAAAGTTTTAAACTGTAATTTAAAAATTACAGAGATTACTTTGATTTTACTAATGAAGTTTTCTAAGCAGAATCTCTGAAAAGCAGCAATAAATATCCTCAGGAGTTTAAAACCTTTATAAAATGTACTCATGCACGTTATCAATACTTTATAAAATGTGTTTGTGATTTATATCTGTTAATACAGATGTGAAAGCAATTCATGTAAAGTAATCATGAAACCGTGATTATTTCTGAAGAGTATAATCGTACCACCTAAATTTATAACCGTTGCAACCCTACTCTAGATACCAGCTACACATTTTTTCATCTATTCTCTCTTTCTCTCGCTTGAACTCTCTCAGCCAATCAGAGAGCAGGGATGGGGGGGGGGGGGGGGGCGCACTGGGTTTCTGAGACCAAGCCGATCGATTTGATGTATAATATGTGTGGGTGCGCAAGGCCGTATCTACCATTGAGGACACCGAGTTCCGGACCTCGGTATTTTTCTGCAGAATATTTTAAAAAAATTATCTCAAACAGCCATGATGGGGGAGGTGCTACAACAACGAGAGGCAGCCGAACTTAATGTTTCTGATCATAGCCGCAGGAACATTTTTTCAGCAGGGGGTGCTGTAGGGCCGTGCGATTTCACGATATAAGATCGTTAAGAATTTTAATGTAATGACGATCTACCAAAGCTCGGAGATCGTAGAACCGTGTATTTGCATTCTATCACCCGTCTATGCCATTATTTCTGAACGCGGCACACATTTGTTTTGTTTTTTTCTCAGCCGAGTCACGCCATTTGCTAGTCTGCTTCTGTCGGCACGACAGACACCGATAAACCAATCATAACTTTAGGCAGCGTGTTGGTTTGTTTAGCTGGGTGCTCGGTAGAGATGAGGAGAATAATCTAATCGATGCATTAAGATGATGACACACAATTATGAATAGTTGAAGAAGCACACCATAATCGATTGTAGCGCTAGCCACTAGCACTAGCTAGTTCTAGCTTGCTCCGTCTCTAAGCGCTAATTACATTCTCACGCGTCTGCTCAATCAGGAAACCTCTGGGTCAATGTTCTGCTCTAAACTTTGCATTTGGCTTCGTGTCTTTTATTATTTGGGGACGTTCGTTCGTATTTTAGCGAGCCTTTTCACCGTGACTGCCACCGGAGTTTGTTTATCCTGTGAAGAGACGGGCCAAACCCCTCCCTCGTAGGAAACATCTACGGAGAGCAGCAAGTCCAAAAAGGCAATGAGCGTAATCCTCTGGTAGTGGATGCAAACGCAAACACATCATGAATTTAGATAGATTTTTTTTCTCTGGACAAGAATTATTACTAATATATTTTGAATGATAGGCTATGAGCCACCTCTAAATAGATAAATTATTTTTCATTAATTATAAAAATATAATAAATAAAAGTGCCTGTGGGACATTTGAGACATGCCATTAAACAGAACTTGGTCCATTCTCCAACATTTCTGAACTTATTTGTTCAAACAAATAAATAAACTAAGCCCTGGAACTGTGGCATAAATATTTAACTCTAAAGCTACTCCAAAGACATTAAAAGCTAATATATGAACCCATTATGGATTTTTAAATGGAAGGTATTTTTTGTTTGATCATGTTTATTGTAATAGAACAAATTAGCTATTTTTCTTACCTAAATTAAAACAAGTGTTCAAACAGTACCCTGTCTGAAATATTCTATCATATTTTCTGTGAAGGGGTATGCTTTTAAATGTATCTATTTTATTGGTGAATAACTTCCAAAATGTATGAATTGTCGAAATGGAAAAAATCGTGATAAAATCGAGATCGTGATTTTGCAAAAAATAAATCGTGATATTATTTTTTTTCCATATCGCCCACCCCTAGGGTGCTGAAAAAAAAAGCTCAGTTGCGCTCAACTGCAGCCTACGTGTACTATACGCATTGATATGAGTCTCATTATTAGAAAGAAGACACCCTCCAACAGTCTTGAAGCACTGCTTAAAAACCTACGACTCCTGTCTGCAGTTGACCAATGAATGTATGTCTGTATAGCCAGAAGAAATTTGAATACTCTCAGCCAATCAGGGAGAAGGGATGGAGCAGCTGTGGTTTCCCACCTTTTTACTGGCTTCTGGGGTCAGACAGATACAAACACACTGACAAAGAGACACACACAGAAAGAAAGACACGCACAGGATCCGAAATTAACACTCGCCAAATGTGAGTAAATTGCTCCATTTGGCGAGTAAAATTTGGAGTTCCATCAGCCACATGGCGAGTAAAGCCTGGGACACACAGGAGACGGACGCGCTGCGCCACGGAAGCGCCGCAGTTAAATGGTCACACAGGAAGCGCCGCGCCGCTGAACCAAAGACTGTAGCGCTGAACGCTTCTTGGAAAGTCACGTGATAGTCACAGCATCTTGAGAACAGGAACAGCTGCTCCGCGGCGCGCCGCGGCGCTTGAGATAGAACTGGCGCCTATCTTCAGCGCCTCTGCGCGGACCGGCGCTTCTGGGACGCGACGCTGCGCTCCCCGTGTAGCCACTCTCATGGCTTCTAATGGCTTCTATTTAAAATGACGGCGCGTCTGTCTCCTGTGTGTCCCAGGCTTAAATGTTTACACCAAATTAGTTATGTTTATCAGTCCTCTTCGATTTCTGTGACGCTTCTCTCCTGCCTGCATGCGACAGGCGGACGCGAAACATGAGCGCCGCACCCAACGTCATTTCCGCCTATCCCATTCACTGTTTATCAAGGTAGCGGTTAGCTTCGTGTTAAAACTAGCGGCGCAATGTGGAGGTTTTTAACTAGAGTTAGCCAGCCTTCAAAACAAAAACTCGTCGAACTGGAAGAAAAACCACCAGGACCAGTGGCAACCAGAAGATTCAATGAAACGTGGTGAACTGTGGCTACATTATGAACATGAATATGCGCAAATGAGATGCACCGTTTGCTGCCAGTATGCTAGGGAGAAGAACCGTAACAACTCATTTGTCATAGGACTGACTGGAGGTCCAATATAAGCCCTGACATACTTTCAGATATGTTTTGTGTGTGTGTGTGTGAGTTCTTCAATAACGACACTCTTTATATCTTGAGGAGACGGCGCTCTTTTAATCTGTTAGCTTAAACAGATACATGCACGCCGGTTGCCCCCGGAACTCTCGTTTCCGTGTGCCCACAAACACTTCAGGTCACTCATAACTCACCTCACTTAACCGAACACACAAATAAGACAACTTCTATTTGTTCTTGTCATTCTTATCAAGATATTCTCATGGTGTAGCTGTGTTGTCCAGAGATCAGGGACCACAGACATAAATACGTAGACGCCCCGTGGACTGGTGCGGCCGTAGTGGCCGGCCGCCATCTTAGATGGGTCTCCATTCGCCCCCAGTTCATTTATTTCTACTGAGGAAGGTGCTTACCCAACTAAAAAACACATTTTGTCAAGCTTTATCACAAAATCAGACACATGGTATGGCATGATAATTAAAACACATTTAAATAAAATAAATTAAAATATAAAATCCCATCAGGTAGGCTACAAAAGTCAGAAAAGTCCCACGTGATCTGTTTTCAATAGTGAGCCGGTTGTTGCAACTGTAGGCTGTAGAAAAAATGGGCATAGTAGCTCACCCTGCGTTAACTCCAATTGGGTTCAGAGCGTGAGGGACCCATCCAATATGGCGGCGACGCTATTATGCTCTCCAGCGTCTACCTATTCATGTTTATGTGGGACTACCAAAGGCTGTAATGCTGTTGCACAAAGACTGTAAGAAGCAGGAGGCCGGATTTCATGAACAGCGAAAACAAGGAGTCTTACTAGATTTCAATAAAAGAGTTCATTAAAAACATTTTTAAAAAGTAAAAAAAAAAAAAAAATCAGAAATTACTAAAAAGTTATTTTTCTTATTAATGATGTTTTATTTATGTTGTCACTCCTCTCTGTTTGGATCAAAAATAATATCATATTATAGAATAACGTTTTTTGGGTAGATCTAATTCATTGTAGATTTTAGCATCTACCGGCCAATTTGGCCGGTGAGTCAAAAATTGAATTTCGGACCCTAGAGGGAGGGAGGGAGGGAGGGAGAGAGAGAGAAAGAGAGAGAGAAAGAGAGACAGACAGACAGACAGACACTTTTGAAATTAGCAGATCAAAAAGGTCTGTCGACTGCAAAAATAGCGGAATGTGCGCTGCGTGGCCGTGCCAGTGAGATGAAGTCACCGAAGCACGGGAGATGAGCTCTGCAGCAGCAGAGCGCGTCAGGCACAAATGAAAGACAGAAAGGATGAGCAAACATGAACGATGGTGTGTTAATTATGTTATTTTTGGTGGCGCCACTTTGAGAATGTTACTGTGGCCGCGCGCAGGACGCAGCTGCCTGGCGGAGCGCATCAGCAATCAGCGCTCTGCCGCTCTCATCGTCCATCCATCCATTTTCATCCGCTTATCCGGAGTCGGGTCACGGGGGCAGCAGCTTAAGGAGGGAGGCCCAGACTTCCCTCTCCCCAGCCACTTGGGCCAGCTCCTCCGGGGGAATCCCAAGGCGTTCCCTGGCCAGCTGAGAGGTATAGTCCCTCCAGCGTGTCCTGGGTCTTCCTTTGGGTCTCCTCCCGGTTGGACGTGCCCGGAAAACCTCACCAGGGAGGCGTCCAGGAGGCATCCTAACCAGATGCCCGAGCCACCTCAACTGGCTCCTCTCGATGTGGAGGAGCAGCGGGTCTACTCCGAGCCCCTCCCGGATGACCGAGCTTCTCACCCTATCTCTAAGGGAGAGCCCAGACACCCTGCGAAAACTCATTTCGGCCGCTTGTATCCGCAATCTTGTTCTTTCGGTCACTACCCAAAGCTTGTGACCATAGGTGAGGGTAGGAACGTAGATCGACCGGTAAATCGAGAGCTTCGCCTTTCGGCTCAGCGCTCTCTTCACCAGGACAGACCGGTACAACGCGCCCATCACTGCAGACGCAGCACCAATCCGCCTGTCGGTCTCACGCTCCACCCTTACTTGAACTCCTCCACTTGGGGCAGGACCTCGCCCCTGACGTGGAGAAGGCATTCTACCCTTTTCCGACTCAAGACCATGGTCTCGGATTTAGAGGAGCTGATTCTCATCCCAGCTGCTTCACACGCAGCTGCGAACTGCTCCAGCGAAAGCCGGAGATCACGTTCTGATGAAGCCAACAGGACCACATCATCTGCAAAAAGCAGAGACCTGATCCTTAGGCCACCAAAACGGATCCCCTCACCACCTTGACTGCACCTAGAAATCTTGTCGATAAAAGTTATGAACAGAATCGGTGACAAAGGGCAGCCTTGGCGGAGTCCAACTCTCACCGGAAACGAGCCCGAATCCAAATCCACAAAACACATGTAGATTTTTAAATAGGGGGACCACCACCCCAGTCTGCCAGTCCAGTGGAACTGCCCCCGATGTCCACGCGATATTGCAGAGCCGCGTCAACCAACACAGCTCCACAACATCCAGAGCCTTAAGCAAATCCGGGCGGATCTAATCCACCCCCGGAGCCTTTCCACTGAGGAGTTTTTTGACCACCTCAGTGACCTCGGTTCCAGAGATTGGAGAGCCCAACCCGAAGTCCCCAGACTCTGCTTCCACCCTGGAAGACATGCCGGTAGGATTGAGGAGGTCTTCGAAGTACTCAACCCACCGATTCACAACGTCCCGAGTCGAGGTCAGCAGCACACCCTCCCCACTGTAAACAGTGTTGGTAGTGCACTGCTTTCCCCTCCTGAGGCGCCGGATGGTGGACCAGAATCTCTTCGAAGCCGTACGGAAGTCTTGTTCCATGGTCTCACCGAACTCCTCCCATGCCCGGGTTTTTGCCTCCACGACCACCCGAGCCGCATTCCGCTTGGACTGCCGGTACCTATCAGCTGCCTCCGGAGTCCCACAGGCCAAAAAGACCTGATAGGACTCTTTCTTCAGCTTGACAGCATCCCTAACCACTGGTGTCCACCAGCGGGTTCGGGGATTGCCACCACGACAGGCATCGACCACCCTGCGGCCACAGCTGCGGTCAGCCGCCTTGACAATGGAGTCACGGAACATGGCCCATTCGGACTCAATGTCCCCTGCCTCCCCCGGGACACGTTCAAAGTTCTGTCGGAGGTGGGAATTGAAGCTCCTTTTGACAGGTGACTCTGCCAGATGTTCCCAGCAGACCGTCACAACACATTTGGGTCTGCCAGGTCTGACCGGCATCTTCCCCCACCATCAAAGCCAACTCACCACCAGGTAGTGGTCAGTTGACAGCTCCGCCCCTCTCTTCACCCGAGTGTCCAAGACATGCGGCTGCAGATCAGATGAAACGACAACAAAATCGATCATCGACCTGCGGCCTAAGGTATCCTGGTGCCAAGAGCACATATGGACACCTTTATGCTTGAACATGGTGTTCGTTATGGACAATCCATGACGAGCACAGAAGTCCAATAACAGAACACCACTCGGATTCAGATCAGGGGGGCCGTTCCTCCCAACCACACCTCTCCAGGTCTCACTGTCATTGCCCACGTGAGCATTGAAGTCCCCCAGCAGAACGAGGGAGTCACCCGAAGGAGCGCTTCCCAGTACCCCCTCCAGGGACTCCAAAAAGGGTGGGTAGTCTGAACTGTAGTTTGGTGCATAAGCACAAACCACAGTCAGGACCCGTCCCCCCACCCGAAGACGGAGGGAGGCTACCCTCTCACTTACCGGGGTAAACCCCAACGTACAGGCACCAAGATGGGGGGCAAGAAGTATGCCCACCCCTGCTCGGCGCCTCTCAGTGGGAGCAACTCCAGAGTGGTAGAGAGTGGTGGTGGGCCCATGGGAAGGGGGACCCACGTCTCCTCTTCGGGCTATGCCCGGCCGGGTTCCATGGGTGAAAGCCCGGCCACCAGGCGCTCACCAGCGTGCCCCAACTCCAGGCCTGGCTCCAGAGGGGGGCCCCGGTGACCCGCGTCTGGGCGAGGGAATACTGCATCCATCTGTTGAACTCATCATAAGGGGTCTTTGGGCTGCACTTTGTCTGATACCTCACCTAGGACCTGTTTGCCATGGGTGACCCTACCAGAGGCATAAAGCCTCAGACAACTTAGCTCCTAGGATCATTGGGACACTCAAACCCCTCCACCACCATAAGGTGGCAGCCCAGGGAGGGGTTAGTCATGGACAAATTATGCAAAACTCACATTTTATGCTGTCATGTGCCTCTTTAAACACTCAAAACTTGAATCTGTTTCCTGTCTCTGGGCCTTTTCACCGGATGCGTAAGCATCGCGTATCTGCGAAATATAGTACGCAGCAATTACCTGATGTTTTAGTGGATGGGTGCGTTTCCATAGACCGAGAAGCATAACATTTTGGAAGCATCCTAGAAGCGTAGGAACACATTGCTTACACTTCAAGTCTATTTTGTATGTGCCACGCTTCAGAACGTGTCAAACTCTGCAGTTTAGATCGGCCCAGACAGGAAGTCGAACACAATAGCAGGGTAAGACATATCTAGAAACGTTCAAACTAGACGTCATGTGCAGATTTCCAGTTACTTAACTAGTGAAAAATGTACATAATTAACTGTGAAATCTCCGTAGCAGAGGTTAATAGAACAGAAAATAAACCTCAGACCTTTTTGGATACATGCCGCCATCTTTCTCCTTGCTTTTTATGATGTCAACTCCAAAAAAATCACACGTGGTCTTGCAATTCTCCCATGATTTTTGTGACCAGCTTTCAATGCCATTTCATGTCTGAAATGCTCCCAGCGGAAAAGAGGGCCAAAACTGGAGCTAGGAGACTAAAGGTGAGTGGCAACAAGTTTGTAGCCAGGCCAGCCATACCAATGCTTCCTTATGGGAAGCAATGGGTCTGGTAACGCTCCTATTTAAATAACCCCACCCCCTGAGAGTTCTCACCAAGCCAATCAGCGCTGAGCAGCATACGTCACACAGTGATGCTCAGTTTCTCATAAACAACGAAGATGGCGTCTGAAGCGGAGTTCGCTGCAGCTCTTTCTTCTGTTCTAAATGACTTGGACATGTCTTTAAACCACAACAAGAATTAGCGCTAAAAGCCTTTCTTCTGAAGAAAGATGTTTGCGCAGNTAAAAAAAAAAAAAAAATCAGAAATTACTAAAAAGTTATTTTTCTTATTAATGATGTTTTATTTATGTTGTCACTCCTCTCTGTTTGGATCAAAAATAATATCATATTATAGAATAACGTTTTTTGGGTAGATCTAATTCATTGTAGATTTTAGCATCTACCGGCCAATTTGGCCGGTGAGTCAAAAATTGAATTTCGGACCCTAGAGGGAGGGAGGGAGGGAGG
>SSNS01000932.1:34155-81746 GCA_006937985.1 Aphyosemion australe
ATAAATGATGAGTTAAGGTAATATCAACTAAGACACTGAATGAGAAATTTTGAAAGATGGTCTTATTAAGTTAAGATGTTTGGGTTATAAAATAAGTATGGCGGTTTGTTTACTTAGGTTTAACAAATTATCAGATTAATAAAACCATCCAACGTCAGGTGAGAGTACGGTACCCGTGTGATGAGCCTTTTAAGCAATCCGACTAGCCACATAGTCTTCTCAGCAAGCGAGGTGTTGGACTTCTGGATGTCAAAGGCCGTATACCTCTGAATCTGCATCAGCTGGTCAGAGATGACCTCCGGGTCTGCTGGCGAGATGTTTCACGTCTGATGAGCTGTTTCACTGATGGAGTTCTGCAGTTTTGTCGAGAAAGTCTGATCTTGAAAAGATTGGTTCATATGCTACTGATCCAGTTTGGCCGAACTGTCAGCTTGCTGGAACTAAATTGTATCTTTTAATGTTAGTTGTTTATAAATTTTGGCAAATCACAATTTCACATGTGTAACTGGGCGTTTACCAAAAGTCCTCAAACTTCACTTTTTCCTTAATCTGTTAAGTAAATAGGTTAAACCAAAGACAATATGTCTGATTGCTGCCCCTGAACATGGTTCCTTTGATCAGTCAACAAACTGATCATTTAACTTCTGCTGTCTAGTCAAACTTGAGGAATTTGGATGTTTTTGACCAATCAATGTTTCTCGAAGGCCGCTCAAAAACGATGGTCTGAAACAGTTTTTTATCATTTGAGAAAAATCTCAACTGTGAAGGTTAGTGTCAAAACAAACTTGAAATAGTTATTCACGAAAAGCAGCTAAAGACCCTTCTATTTAAAATCTATTCTGCTGAAATCTTTTGATTTTTTATTTATATTATGACCCTTTTCATCTATTTTATGATCTTTTTATCGTTTGTTGTAAAGACCTTTATGATTTTTATTCTGTGAAAAGTGCTATATAAATAAATTTTGGGGTTTCTTAAGATGGATGTCATCTTCCCCAGCATCCTGATGTTGCCCAATTAAAATATCTGTGTATCATAAATTGATCCATTATAACATCAGGTACATTAAAATACTGTAACCTGGAAAAGAAAGCCAGTTGTGTGACCAAGGTGGAAGACCTTTGAAAAAGACTTATCTGAGACAGTTCATTTAGGGGGAATTAAAGTTCAGTCTTTGATTTCTGCAGCTGTTGAACAACTATCGCCCTCTTTTGGTAACTTGATGACATTACAAGTAATTGAAGAACCTGTTACAAAACATAAAGGAATGGATAATTAAAAGGGATACTTTGCAAGTTCTTAATGTTTTAAATAATTTTCTTGAGCCAGTATGTGCTAAAATGACCCTTTACATGGTTAATGAAAGACCACCCAGCCCCTGTCGCCCCCCGTGGCCAGAATATTCCACTTGCAACTTGCCGGTCCAGTCTGTTGAGCTGGCATACCTGGCACTGCAGTCTGCTTCCAGCATGTTTCAGATCATAAACACAGCTGATTTGTTTGATTTAGTGATGAACCACTCCTTTAGACACTAATTAAGGCTGGGGAGACATTTCATCTGTAGATGGAAACCAGACTGAAAGGGTTCATAAAGAAGAAGTGACAAATGAGAGCAAAATTGAGTGATAACTTTCTCCAGAATTTTTAAAACAAAAGGTAAGTTAGAAATGGGAGCATAAATTATTAAAATTATTGGGACCAGAACCTGTTTTTTTTTTCAATATGGGAGTGACTGCAGCAGTTTTAAGTTGATACCAAAGACTGTATATAAATGAAGTATGCCAGTAGTGAGAGAGGAGTTAATGATGTCAGATACTGTATGATGGGAGTGAGGGAAGGCAGACAAGTTTTGACTAAAGTGGTGGGAAGGGGATCAAGAAGACAGGTGGTAGGTTTAGACTTACTGATCAGATCAAAGATGTCAGAGGCTGACGGTAGTTGAAACTGGAAAAAGGTTGACAGTGTGGGAAAGAAGCTGATTGGAGAAGAAGAGAGGACCAGGGGATAGTTGCTGATTAATATTAGAAATGATTTCATTGAAAATCTGTAACAGATTGACAGATGTCAGCAGAATACATGTGAGATGGTAAGGAATTGGGTGGTTGGACTAGATTATTCAACAATGAAAATAATGTTCTTGTACTGCCAGCATTCAAAATAATGAGTCCTGAAAAATACTCTGTTTTGTCAGTTACTATGGAAGCTTTGTATTGCAATAGATTAGTTAAGTACAGTTCTTTGTGTATGGTGAAACCAATTCTTTTATAGAGACACTCAAGTTGTCAATTTTTAAATTTTAATGCACGCAGCCCAGAGGTATACCACAGAGCACTCGAGGAGAAGGAAACATGCCGGGTTTTCACAGGAGCAAGAGAGTCCAGGATACCATTTAGGATGTTATTGTAGTGCAGAGATCATCCATACCAATGGATTTGATGTTCTGGACTGAGATGACATGTGATGGATTGATTGATTATTTTTATTTCAAGCCATTTTTGCCAGTTGTGCACAATTGTAATAAGTCAATGTATATACATATATACACACACATACACACATATATACATATAAATATATATACCTACATATACTCACACACATAAACACAAATTCCATACAAATGTAAGAGCTTGAAATGGAGTGGGATGAAGAAAACTTATTTACTCCCACCCCCCATTGCATTCCATAGTATTCATTTATTTGCTTACATTAACAATGTCCTGAGATTCACCATATAATTTGTTTTGATCAAAATTCAATTATTAATAGTTTACAGTACAGTAAGTGAGTTCAATTTCCATTTTCATACATCATGTACTTTGACCAGACCAGTTTTTTTAAATGTTAATTTAAACTGAATAATATTTACACATTGCTTGAGCTGAGTTTCCAATCGGTTCCACATTTTGACACCACACACAGACACACAAAAGCTTTTTCTGGTAGTTCTTACCGCTGGGAATGTAAAGCTACCACAACCCCTCAGATTATAGCTCCCTACATTTTGTATAAATAGTTTTTGAATAGTGGAGGGTAAATTTTTTTTACTAGCTTTATAAAGTATTTGTGCAGTATAAAAATCAACTAAATGAGTAATGGATTGATTGATTGCTGAAGTATTGTTAATTCATTTTCCAAACTAGTACAAAGGGGATTTCAATAACACCCTTATTTCTATGATGGATAAATGGCCACCTAACTGTTAAAGTGGGAACACATTCTTTAAAATAATATGGAGGGATAAATATTTAAATGTGATCTCTAGAGTAATATGTACATCTCAAGATTGGTATGTCAGACTACTGGATGCGTCTAAAACAATTTAAGAAGAAAATTGTTTTTATAAAACTCTTTGTCTCCTGAGCAATTAGGCTATTTAAATTTCTACTGCTTTATGGTCAGATTTATGATGATGATGAAGCAATGATCTATTACAATTTTTTAATTTCTATTTTTCTGTATTTGTACTTCATAGGTTTGTGTGAATACGCATGCTTACATTTACCTCTAACTTGCTGCTGTTACCTAATTTTCCTCATTGTGGTACAGTTAAAGAATGTGTTTAAAAGGATGTTTAATTTTATTTGCATCCTAGGTGCATGAAGGAATCCTATGGTAGGTCCTTTCTCCCAGCATTTGTGAGAGTCTATAACCACCACTGCTCCCAACAAAACCAGTGAACTGTCTTTGCATTCCTGCTGCTTTCTGTGATTTGCACATTTTCAATAGTTATACTTGCATCCATTCATATCTCACTTGCACAGTTTTCCATTCATGTTCTCACTCCCTGTCAACATTCTGCTACAGTATTTTATACAATACTTTTTTTTTTAAATGTAGTGAACTCAGTTAAATCTTTTAAGTATGTTTTTGAATATATGTTTTTTTGTTCTTTGTACAGTCTTATTCTTTATTCTTCTTTGTTCCTGGTAGAAATCATACGTTATACTGTGAATCTGTTTAGCTGCTGTTACACCAAAATTTCCACGCAAAAGGAAAATATTCTATTCCCATCCATTTCAACGGTGTAAAGCACAAATGGTAAATGGTAAATGGCCTGTATTTGTATAGCGCCTTCTTAGGGTTCTACAACCCCCCAAGGCGCTTCACAACACAGTCATCCACCCATTCACACACACATTCACACACTGGTGGGGATGAGCTACAGCATAGCTACAGCTGCCCTGGGGCGCACTGACGGAGGCGAGGCTGCCGAACACTGGCGCCACCAGTCCCTCCGACCACCACCAGCAGGCAAGGCGGGTTAAGTGTCTTGCCCAAGGACACACAGCAGCATTCTCTGGCCGGAGCCGGGATCGAACCTGCAACCTTCCGATTACTGGACAACCCGCTCTACCTCCTGAGCTACTGCTGCCCTAAACACAAACCACAAAACAGCCTATAAAACTGGTTGATAACTATTTTGCTTTATAAACCCTTTTAAATATATTTCTTTTTTCTATTTTCTTTAAATTTCTCCAGACATTTTATGTTTATAGTACAAGCTTTAATCTTGCTTTTAGTTCCAGTCGGCTTGTGCTCCGTGACGGAAGAAAAAAAAAGACGGAACTTCCGTCCCGGATGTGCCTCCATGGTGTGTTTACTGTTTTTTTCCTTTAATGTTGAAAAAAGAAGCGGAGAAACGAATTTAAACTGGTTATGCCCTCCTCTAACAGCACAGTAAATATTAATGGTGAAAATGAACAAAAACATGGAGGCAGCATCAAACAGCGACTGGATGCAGCAGAGGGAGAAATCTGGGAGATTTACTCTGAAACATCAGCCGCAGACACTGAGCAGGAGCTTTCACTTTTAACGGAAAATGAGCAACAGAGGAAAAAGTAAAGATGACGTTTTAAATCCCCGCGATCAGCTGGCCATATTGGGTTTGTATATTTTTATTTTTCCTATCAAATGTGATGAAATTAGTGATAGTTTTCAGAATTGATATGAAATAATAAATATATTTTTAGTTTCTATACCAGGGGTCTCCAACCTTTTGGAGAGCGTAAGCTACTTTTAATAAATAATAAAATAATAAACTTTTACACCATGAAAGTACAGAAGAGCTACTGCCATACGATTTATTCACAATGACACTTTCCATGTGTGAATATGCTACTATGTTAAAATGCTATGCTTACTACATTAACATGCATTGTATTCACAAGTTGCTATTTCAATACAGCAATACGGCATTTAATTTGCGTTAACAAAAAAATTGAAAGGAAAATAGTGGCATTCCTATTCAAACTAAACGAAACATGTTTTGTTTTTTAACTAATCGGATAATTTCAGATAATGAAATACAAATCTACTTCGTGTGAATGATTTGACTTTTTGTTTTTAGAATGGATCAGTAACAAAACTTTTTGAGCAGACAGCTAACCTGTTCCTCTTCCGTTGACCCTGTGCCCTGCCCGGAGCCTAAACAGCAATGTCAGTTGTGTTAGGCAATTCTGTCACAAATGAACAAATACTTCCAAAAACTATAGAATGACGTTTAAAGAACATTTAATGTGCTTTAAATGTCATTTAGTATAAAACCAGCTGACAGATGTTCATTAGTTTATTATTGTCAAGTATTAATATTATATTAACTGACGATACTATTTTTAATTGTCTGGTACATGATAGTAATCTGAACAATATTGTGATGTTAGCACACAAATTTAAAGAGCGAGTAACACCTAAATCAACCTTTTTTTGCTGATAACCTGTATAGATGAGTGTCTAATAGTGCTGTAGACATGTGTAATCATTATTTTGGCAGTTTAGTGCAACTTACTTAAAATTTAATATTACAGGCAAAAAACGTAATTATATCTCCATCTTCAGGTTAAAACTCTGCTCCACACTGATTTAGAATCAGCCAGCTGATTGCTGTAGAGCTGCAGCGTGACGTCTCTACTATGTGGCTGCACTGCACTGGACTCCAGCTGATTCTCGGCCACACCTCCACCTGGTGCAACCACTCACCTGCCGATATGACACATTAGGGCTCGGAGCCGCTCGCCTCCTTAAAAATAAAACTCCTCCTCCCCCTTTTTTTCTGGTGATCACGGTGGACAGGAAATCCTCCAGCCTGCTGGTGCTTTTGAGTCTACTCTTCTCCTGAGTGGTAGGTTTGCGTGTTTGTGCGCTCGTTTGTAAATGACTCGTTTTTCCGACTGAGAAACGCAGAGTGCCCACGTGGGGTGGTTGAGGATGGTTCTGTCAATCACTGCCTCAGTGCGGCTCTCTCGGTCCTTCAGGTGACACCTTTTTTGCAAGTATTTTTCTATGGTGTTACTCACCCTTTAAGCTAACATCGTTTACTCACCAAGACACCTGCTGCACTCCCCGCTGCTCCTCACATCACAGCTCAGACTCTCTGGCCAATCGTTTCTCCCTCTGGCTCGTCTCTGCTCTCTGGATGTGCAGCAGGCTCATAAATGTGTGGTTGTGGTCCATCAAGTACAATTAAACATTTAAAGTTTCCTCTGTGTCTCTGAAAGTAAAATAATTGCAAGTAGGTTATTGTAAGCTTCTGGTGCATGTGTGCATTCAGAGTGGTGATCACTTGGGGAAAGTCACTGTTCTTAAGCCTTGAAATAAAACATTGCTTTGAATTGTGGTTGAAAATAATAATAAAAAAAGTGTTCTAGAAAAAATGAGAACATTTCACTAATGAGCAGTGGGTCAGAATACCTGTCAGCAGGTGCAGAAGTCTGATTGAGTCACAGAAATCATTTGGCTGCAGTGGTCACCTCAAAGTGCTGAACAAAAAAATAAAGGGAACACAAAAATAAGACATCCTAGATCTGAATGAATGAAATATTCTTATTAAATACTTTTTTTCTTTACGTAGTTGAATGTGCTGACAACAAAATCACGCAAAAATCAATCAATGGAAATCAGATTTATCAACCCATGGAGGTCTGGATTTGTTCTCACATTCAAAACTAAAGTGGAAAAACACACTACAGGCTGATCCAACTTTGGTGTAATGTCCTTAAAACAAGTCAAAATGAGGCTCAGTAGTGTGTGTGGCCTCCATGTGCCTGTATGACCTCCCTACAATGCTGGGCATGCTCCTGATGAGGTGGTGGATGGTCTCCTGAGGGATCTCCTCCCAGACCTGAACTAAAGCATCCAACAACTCCTGGACAGTCTGTGGTGCAACGTGGCGTTGGTGGATGGAGCAAGATATGATGTTCCAGATGTGCTCACTTGGATTCAGGTCTGGGGAATGGGCAGGCCAGTCTATAGCATCAATGTGTCACGGATTGAGCTGGCTGAGGTGAGGATACAAATGCAGGTGAGCACAGAGCAGGCAAGCAGGTGAGGTTTTAAAGGGTTTAATGACTGAACTGAACAGACACAACATAAGCAATGAACCAACACTGAACAGAAAACAGACAGGGTTTAAATACACAGGGATCAGGGAGCATTAGTGATTAGGGGAACGAGAGGCAGGTGGGACTAATTAACAGAAACAAGGAACAGAAGCAGGGGAGAGGAGACACTGGTGAGCAGGGAGCCGGAGGACAGGAGGGCAGGACCTGACACAATGCCTTTATTTTGCAGGAACTGCTGACACTCTAGCCACATGAGGTCTAGCATTGTCTTGCATTAGGAGGAACCCAGGGCCAACCGCACCAGCATATGGTCCTCACTCATGCCTTTGCGCAAAATACATTTTTGGTTTTAGTGAAGCCGTAGCGAACAGCTTCGTGATAGCGTCGGGTAACAGGTAGTCTTACCGGGCCACGTTCCACTCCGTATTTCATACTTGTTCTATTGTCCGACAGCAGAAACAAAAACATTTGAATGAGAAAAACGTCATGAATTCAACTTTATCAAAATACTGTGTATGTGCACAGAGAGCAGAGCCCCAATTTTTCATGCCATTTTTAGCTCGATACACAGACCGCAGCGAAGAGGCAATGAGAACTGAAGACTTGCATGTTCATTTGAACAAAGTTGTTAATGTAAATAAATTGAATCCAACATGGATAAAATTAATAAATTAATCATAGTAATACTACATAAAAGCCAGACTAAAAATGTAGTTAGCAAATAATAAGTCCTACTTATTTCTGAGAGTTAGAAATAAATAATTTTCAGGTTCAATATGATTGTGTTGCTAGCGAGAGATATTAGCATAGTCATCTACCTTAAATCTTGTTTCCTGGTGACTGGACTAACTTAAAATGACCAATACTGGAACAACAAAATGCAGTTTAGTGTCTAACTATGTGAAATTAGCAGTAATGTGGTGTGTACAGTATATATAGAATATGAAATATATGACAAAGCTAAAGTATGAAAAGTAGGCCTAATTCATTGAGTAAACTTTCAAATTTGTGTTGTCCTTTATAGGCAGGAGTCAGGAAGATGGTGCAAATTCAAAACTGAGTGGAACGAAAACCCTCAGTCCAGGCACTGGCTAAGAGAAGTGTCTGCAGATGTACATAGGGCATATTGCAAGCTCTGAAGGAAGTCTTTTGATATCGGTAACATGGGCGTCTCAGCACACAGGAGTCAGGGCTCTTTTGTTACCATTCGGATTATCTCTCTTTGATTTGTCATCAATTTTCCTACTGCGGCCACGTCCAGGGAGGTTGGCTACAGTCCCATGGATCTTACATTTCTGAATAATATGTGCAACTGTAGTCACATGAACATCTAGCTGCTTGGAGATGGTCTTATAGCTTTTACCTTTAACATGTGTTTATCATTTTCTTTCTAATCTCCTGAGACAACTCTTTCCTTCCCTTCCTCTGGTCCATGTTGAGTGTGGTACACACCATGTCACCGAACAACACAGTGACTACCCGGAGCCCTATTGACCATTTGCACCTACGTCACCTAATCCGCCACATTGGTTGGAAAAAGCATGTAAACAGTCAGCGACACGAGTACTAAATAAAGGGGAAAGTAGCGCCTAAATTGTTTGTTTTTTTTGCAATGTTTAGCCTGGCTTCACCTAATTCAAGCTCAGTTCACTTGTGGGAAGATTTAGCGCACCTAGGTGGGGCTCAGAGAGCAGTATTTACAAAATGTTATTTGTTAACTAGCTTATGAATGTTAGCTTACATTTTCCCTGCTGCTGTTCACCGATGTAAACAAGTTGCCAACTTTGCCAGAATTCACCCCGCTGGATTTATAATATTATGTGATAAACAGCGTTTCACTTTACACTGGAGATGATTAAGAAAAAACTAAAGTCTGGATCTCTACCAGTTTTTGTCGCTGGTGAGGTCACCGGGTTCAGATGCTACCTCACACATGGGATGACACAAGATATCTCATAACGGTGATGCTCATCATACTAAATAAATACCACAATAACACATGTAATCCTACATTCAAACAATATTATTGTAAATAATAATTTCGTATTTCACTACAGTGGATGGTACAGCACATCCTCCATGGTGAAATATCCATCCATCCATCCATCCATCCATTAGGATGATCAATAAGTATACACACATCACATTTATCCCAGTCCCTGTCTTCCTCATGAAATATAAAAATGCTAATCTTACCTGGTAAAACATGTTTGCTGCTAATCTGAAAATACTTTGAAGGCTGCTAGTCCGCTGGTTGATCGCTGCGGTTCATCTCCGTCCTCAGTCTCCATCAAAGTTATTTCAAAAATAAAACAAGTTGAGTTTACATCCTTGTCTGTTGGTGCAGCCAACTGCGCAGCAAACTATTACCATTATACTGTAAAATCAGCTAAATAAAAGGCTACGAACTGCCTTGTTTTGACTAACTTCACAAGAGTTTCAACGTGTGTAAACTGTCTTTTTGCCAACCATCATGGCAAAGGGGGCGGTCCCATGAGTGTCGTGGCGTTATGTGCAAGTGGTCAGTATATAGGCCCATTGACTGATTACAAGATTGTAGGCACCTGTGATGCTAATTAGTGGACACACCTTGAATTAACATGTCCCTTTGGTCACTTTATTTTCAGTCTTTTCTAGGGGTACCATCATTTTTGTCCAGGCCTGTTCTATGAGTTTATTTTTTTTTAATAATTCTGTTGAAGCATGGTTGAAAAGCAATGTCAAACGTTTATTGGTTAAATTTCAAAGAATTTTTATTTGTTATTACATTTGTCAGATTCAAGTTATTTATGTGAGCTTTGTGGGGTTTTCTTTCATTGACCGAAGGGTCCAACAATTTTGTCCAGGTCTGTAAACATAAAGGTAATGTTTTTTGTGTTTCAATGATCCCTGTAGATGTTCATCAGATGATGTTGAATAAAGAAGCAGCTCCTGAAGAACTGAGGCCTGGTGTGAGCCAGATGGACCTGGAGACCCTCAAAATGAAGAAGGAAGAGGAGGAGCCACTTAATGAGATGATGGAGACTTATGCCACCAGGATTTCATTCACTGCAGGTTCTTGTCAGTGTGAAAAAGATGAAGAAAAGGTTCTGTTGTCACAGTTCGATCAGCACCAGGCTACAGGCAGAGATCTTCCAACCAGCAGCTGTCCTGACCAGATAAACGCAGTAAGTGGTGGAGAGGACTGTGGAGGAGCAGAAAGTGACAGGAATCCAGATCTAAATCCTTATGAAGATGATTCCAACTCTTCAGAGAGTGAAATCAGTGAGAATGAAGATGACCAGGATGGGAACAGTTGTGACTGTCAGCTGAAATCTTTTTCAGACTCTGAGCCAGAAACTGAAGACAGTGAAATAGAATGGAATGAGAGCAAGTCATCTGAGTCAGATGTTAAGACGGTGAACAAATCTTTAAACTGCCCTAAGTGTGGTAAACAGATTCTCCACAAGAGGTCTCTCCGGAAACATGTGACAGTGATGAGTTATTCAGCAAGGAGGTCTTCAAGCTGTTGGGGCAATAAGAAAGGTGTTGGAGTGAAGCAAAATGTAGACTCATGCAGGAAAGTCAAGACAGAACTAAAATCATATAATTGTGATGATTGTGGATTTACGTTTAGCAGTGAATCAAAACTTAACAATCACATGAGAGTCCACACAGGACAAAAATATTTTGTGTGTGATGTTTGTGAACAAAGATTTAGCCATAAAGCACATTTGATTGGTCACATGAGAGTCCACACAGGAGAGAAACCCTTTGTGTGTAATATTTGTGGACAAACATTTAGTGAAAACTCTCATTTAAACACACACCTGCAAGTCCATACTAAAGAAAAACCTTTTTTGTGTGATGTTTGTGGACAAAGATTTAGCAATGAGACATATCTGATCAGTCACATGATTGTTCATACAGGACAGAAACCTTTTTCTTGTGTGCTCTGTGGACAAAGATTTAGCCAAAAGACAAGTTTAAGCAGGCACATGAGAGTCCACACAGGACTGAAACCTTTTGTGTGTGAGCTCTGTGAAAAAAGATTTACTCGAAGGTCAAGTTTAAACAGGCATATGATAGTCCACACAGGACAGAAACCTTTTGATTGTAAGGTCTGTGGACAAAAATTTATCTGTAAGGCACATTTAAACAGACATACAAGTGTCCACACGGGACAGAAACCTTTTGCATGTGATGTTTGTGGAAAAGGATTTAGCCAAAAGACAAATTTAAACACTCACATGAGAGTCCACACAGGACAGAAACCTTTTGTGTGTGATATTTGTGGAGACAGATTCAGGCATAAGGTAAGTTTAAACGCACACATGAGAGTGCACACAGGAAATGAAACACAGATTTAACTACAAGGGTTCCTACTGGTACTAGGGTTGGGCAATAAATATAATTTTTCCGACCTCTAATAGTCAGTCCAATAAATGACGATGAACATACAGTATATTCGTGCATGTGACTTCTTGAGCAATGTAATCATGCATGGACTGATTTGCAAACACAGAAGAAGTCCAAATGTGGAGTTTTTAATAAAAGTGCAGTGCATATGTTCGTTGAAAAATACATTTAGATTTTTCTTATTTTTTATTTAATTTTGTATTTGTTGTTTGGTTGAGTGTAAGACATATAAATGGCCCATATTAAACATGGTTATAATATTAAAAAGAAGTCTCATCTTTGTTTCTGTGCGGTGCCCACCAATGTGGTATTTTACTTTTAGTTTTTTGGGGGGGGGTTTCTGAACATAGGCTACTGCAGTTCTTTCTTTTATGAGGTGATGATTCTATTACATTGTCCATAGATGGTACTTTAGTTGAAAGAGTGAACGAAGTAAGATTTTTAGGAGTTGTTTTGGATCATAAACTTAATTGGAAATCTCACATAAAATATATAAAACAAAAACTCTGCAAAAGTATTGGACTTTTAAATAAGGTAAAAAGTGTTTTAGAAACATCAACACTTCATATATTATATTATTCACTAATTGTTCCATATTTGACTTATTGTATAGAGGTTTGGGGCAATACATATAAAACAAATACTAATCCTTTGTTTTTGTTACAGAAGAAAGCTGTGAGAATTATACATAAAGAAGGTGTGAGAGAACATACTAACAGATTGTTTATTCAATCAAAAATTATGAAATTCAGGGATTTGGTCAATTTAAAAACTCTACTAATTATGTTAAAGGCAAAAAAGATGTTACTTCCAATGAACTTACAGAAGTTTTTTGTTTTGATTCCAAGTGATGGAAAACATAGAAAGAAGTCTGAGTTTAAGAGAATATTTGTACGAACAACATTAAAACAAATGTGTATTTCAGTATATGGAGTAAAATTATGGAATAACTTGGATGAAGACTTGAAAAAATGTTCAACTACTGATCAATTTAAGAAAGTTTATAAAGACAAAACGATAAAATCCTATTATTTGATAAGTTAATGACGGTGGATATTGATATGATTTAATTGTGATATTGGGTGCACAGAAAAGAAAGATGTATGCTTGGTTGTATTTAAGGCCATTTTGTAAATTGTTCTGTATTCAGTAGAAGGGGTAGGTTATATAAGATTTTTCTTCTTCCTCCCCTTTTTTCACTTGGAAGAATTGTGTTGATTATTGTATTGAGAATTAGTGATGAATGACATTTGCCAAGTGGAAATAAACTGTCAAATGTCAGGTGGAGTAGGAAATGGAATGACTGCTGCCTTTGGATGCACTCTGAGGAGGGTGCATTTGCTCGCAGCCAGAGATGGCATAATCCATTTTTCCTATCACTTTCATTTTTAAAATAATAAACATTCAATACCATTAAATTTCCATTCATTTTTAATTAATATTTAGTCCAAACAAGCTGTCCAGAGTGCCCCAGTAACTTGAACAATGCAATTAAACAATTTCACCTAAATTAGAAACATTTCACCTGCTGTGGCCCGAACACACCTTCCTTCTGATCCGCATAAACCTGAACTGTGCACCTGTTGTGCATAATCAAATGTCTCAAGCGAGGTTGCTGGAGAGGCTTTAGTCATGAAGTTCTGGACTTTTGCCTTGGACAGACTCATAGATGTTTTATTGCTGTTGTTGAGGTTGAATCTGTGCTCCGCTGCCACACTGAGACAGGAATAACAAGCACTGCTTCAGCCAAAATTTTAAAATCAGGAAACATTCCTCCAAATGAAATCACCAGAAGTGTGCCAGACTCTCTGAAAGAAGGGTTTTCACTTTCCAGATCTGGAAGCACTCGACATTATGCTCTTGTGCACTGGTTTGTCACAGAGGTGCTCCAAGGTTGTCTTCAGAATCAGAAGGGTTTTATTGCCAGATGTGTGAGAAATCACAACATTAGGAAATTGCTGCGGTACTTGGTGCAAAAAGAAAGATAAAAAATAAGAGATAAGCAAATATAAGAAGTAATAATATACTCATGATAAAATAATTATTATAAAAAGTGGCAATAATTAAAGAAGCAGCTACTATATACACAGTGCAGGTACTAAACAGAGTGGATCAGCTTCAGGTACAAACACAACTTCAGCACGCTGTCCACTTGTGCGCACAGTGCAGAGAGTATACAAGTTTGAGATAATGCTCAGATGTGAATCTTTTCTTTATTATGTTACCTTTGCATTGTACTCTGTGCGTAATGTTTAAAATATCATTATTAACAAACTTACTCATGGGCAAATTAATAAACAAATTGCTCTTGTAAAAATGATAGTTGAAAGGCTCAGGCTATCGTCGATGGTCGAATAATTTGTCCAATAGTCCAACCCTAACTGGCACCATTGTTTATATGTGTTTTTAATTGTGTCATTTGTTTTTCTGTAACTTTGTGGGATGCTTGCTGCTGCCTAGCTTGACCAGGTCTCCCTAGAAAAAGAAGTTTTAATCTTAGTGGGATTTTCTACCTGGTTAAATAAAAAAAAAATTTAAACAATTTTAACTTTCACATCCTAGAGTTCAGTCTTGTACCTCTGGTAGAAGTCCTTAACCCTAGATCAGGAGTGCTCAAACCTGGTTCTGGGAGGGCCACTATGTAGTACACTGCCCAGCCAAAAAAAACACTTGCCACCACAAAAAAAAAGTCACGCACTCTAATATTTTGTTGGACCGTCTTTATCTTTGATTACGGCACACATTCACTGTGGCATTGTTTTGAATTGTGCGATGTCACTGTCTGCTCCTTCTCTCTTAGATGTGTTGTCCTGTCTCCCCTTGTTAAGTGTTTATTGGACTCACCTGCCCCTTGTTATCCTACCCACATGATTACTGATTACCCTCATGTATTTGAACCCTCTGTTTGTCCTGGTCTGTGTCAGATCCTCGTCTTGTCTACATGTTGTATCACTACCTACCATTATTCATATTAAACAGTTCTTTTGCCTGCCAGTCTGCCTCCTGTTCACCTGCATTTTGAGTCCTACAACAACCACCACCACATGACAGTCACAAGATTTATTTCCATCCAGTGTTGCATTAATTCGTCACCAAGATCTTGCATTGATGATGGTAGAGTCTGACCGCTGCACAAAGCCTTCTCCAGCACATCCCAAAGATTCTCAATGGGGTTAAGGTCTGGACTCTGTGGTGGCCAACCCATGTGTGAAAATGATGTCTCATGCTCCCTGAACCACTCTTTCACTATTTGAGCCTGATGAATCCTGGCATTGTCATCCTGGAATATGCCGTGCCATCAGGGAAGAAAAAAAATCCATTGATGGAATAACCTGGTCATTCAGTATATTCAGGTAGTCAGCTGAACCTAGACCTGACCAACTGCAGCAACCCCTGATCATAGCACTGCCGCCAGAGGCTTGTACAGTAGGCACTAGGCATTATCACTTCATCTACCTTTCTACTTACCCTGATGCGCCCATCACTCTGGAACAGGGAGAATCTGGACTCATCAGACCAGTTTTTAATAATGCGTTGGACAGTTCTTAACGTAACAATAGATCGTTTTTTAAACTTTAAGCTAGAGCATTAACATTGATCTTAGTTACTGTTGCGTTAGAAACTTGACGAGTTTCATATTTGACACCACTCTGCAGCCCTCTGCTCACAAAAACCGCACTTGATAGTTCTGTGGAGTAGGTGCCCTATTGGAGAAGCTCTTTACCTGCTTTACAGCTGTTAGCTGTAATGCTAGCGGTTAGCATTTTCAGTTCGCTGATCGTCAATAAAAAGCACGAGAAGAAAAAGAAGTTTGCTGTTTCTGTTGGCATCATGGCAGAAGTTGGAACTAAAAGAAAGAGAGTAATGTCTTTGGGGCGAAGCAAAGAGCTAAAACCCCAGTGAACATCAGCGCAGCCTACACGTTTGAGGGACCTAAAGGAGGCTACAAAATTAAGGATTTGTTTTTGTTGTTACTGAACTTGTAAGTAATAATATTTTAGCGTAGGCGAAGGCCATTTAAATGCTGAATGGTCATCAGACAGTGTGTACAGCAAAGTTAAACTTGCTGTAATGCAGAGTGCAGCCATACCAAAATAATGGCTGGGTTTATCGTTTAGGAATAGATTAAACATTCATTTATACTTAGCCAAAACAAGATCTTCGGCTTGTTTACTCGTGCCTGCTAAGAGCCCAAGGTCATCAGTCTACATGAAGAGACAAACTTTAACTCAGCTTTAACAAAAGAATCATATTTTGCCTCATAACACGATTTCTTCCACTTTACTGGTTAATTGCAATCATATTCTGTCCTATCTATTCAATCTACATGAAATGCTTTATCTAAGTGATTTTAATGCCTTGACTGCTTTACAGTAGAATATGAATGAATCAATATTCTTATATCAGATCTTAGAAATCACAAATAAGTCTACCTGATGAATTTAATAATGGTTTATTAGTAGTATATTCACATATTAATATCTTTTTGTTAATATATGACTGTTAAACCTATTTTCTTAACAGATTAAGAAAGTGTCTGAGGAATGTGAAGTCTGAGGGTTTTGGTAAACACTGTAATGTTAATTTGAGTAGTTACTTTTATTTAAATAATTAACACTATTCTTGATAATTTATTATTTGATTGATGATTAAAATCCAGGTTCTTTAGGCAGACCAGCGACCCAACACTCTATAACAATGTGAGGCAGAGTCGAGAAGTTTATAAAAATCAATTTATTACTATGTTCTACTACTAATGATGATGCACCACAAAATGATTATAAATAATGATTCAAGGTAATATCAAGTGAAATCATGAATGATAAATGATGGAAGATGATATTAGCATTCATCAACAAGCCTCTGTTTAGAATCTTAGGAAGGTTGTGATGTCTGGGTGTCAAAGTAAGCTATCTGTTTGTTTGTCGTCGGTTTAACAAATTATCAGTTATATTCATTGACTCCAGTGCAAGAGCTACGAACGCAGGTGCAGAAGTTTCTCGGAGATCCAACTGGTGAAAGTCCTCGCTCGAGGCGTTACTTCTGGATGTCAAATGTTCGTGGCTACATCTGACTCCCCTCAGTTGGTCAAGAGAAAATCTCTAGGACTTGCCGGCTGTTCAGTTTCCCGGCTGATGAGGTTGCCGGTTGAATTGTTTGTCAAAAAAGGATGGTCCTTATTTCACTAAAATATTCCACCAAAAGTCTGGTTTGACTTCCAGTAGGATGAATTTTAGCTTAACTCTTTGGTTCTGCGGGAACTGACCTGAATAGGAAGTGTCAGCTCGTTTTAACGTTAATTGTTTACAAATGTTGGCAAATCAAAATTTGACAAGTGCAACTGGGCATTTACCAGACTCCCTCGGACTTCACATTCCTCAGATCCTTAAGAAATATTTTTTTTCTTGATCTGTTAAGAAAATAAATTAAACATTCATTTATTAATATATAGTAAAATTAATATGTGAATATATGAATAATAAACCGTTATCATTCATCAAGTAGATAAAATCAATTGTGGTGTTTCAGGTCTGATATACGCATAAACGAAAATGTTGATTCATTGATAGTAAAGCAGTCAAGACATTAAAAATCACTTTAGCTAAAACATTTCTTGTAGATTATAGAATATGATTGTAATTAACCAGTAAAGTTAAAGAAGTCATTTTATGAGGCCGAATTAAGATTCTTTTATTTGCTAGGAGGTTTGAGCTCTGTCTCTTCATGTAGGCGGCCTTGGCTCTTTGCAGCCACAAATAAACAAAGCTTGGAGAGTCGTCTTGTTTTGGCTAAGTCTCAGCTGTTGATGTAAACACAGGCCTTGTCTTGATGTAGCTGCAAACTGGTATCCCAGCGAGATGACCTTTGCTGGACAATCATTTGTCTTTGACCTTGTAGCCTTTAAAAATGCCTTCTCCTACTCCTACAACACCCAGCTACACTTGTCAAATTCTAATTTGCCAACATTTATAAACAATTAACGTTAAAAGAAGTGACACTTCCTCTACAATTGCCTTTTTCCTGAAGTTCCTGCAGAATCTCAAAACCTAACGCTTACACTAAATTATCATCTTACTGGAAGTCAAGCCAGACTTTGCAGTGGAATAATTTAATGGAAATAAAGAATCATTCCTTTTGAACAAACAATCCTTATCCGGCAAACTCATTAGCCATGAAACCGAACTGCCTGCAGCCCAAGAGATTATCTCACGACCAGCTGAACGGAGTCAGAGGAAGCTACAACCTGTGACATCCAGAAGTGCCATTCTTCGTGCCGAGGAGAACTTCACTAGCTGGATCGCCGAGAAATCTCATACACACGGATTCGTAGCTCTGCGCTGGCGTCGCATATTATTATTATTAGTCTTATTAATTTGATAATTTGTTAAGCCTAAACAAACAAAGACAGCCACCTTATTTTGATCACTTAGACATCACAATCTTCCTAAGATCCTTAATGAGACTTTTAATAACATCTAATATCATGATCCATCACTGTTAATCCTTGATTCCAGTTGATATTACCTTGAATCATCATTTATAATCATTTGTCCTGCATCATCGTTCAGAATTAGAAATATAGTAATAAATTGATTTTTATAAACTATATTCTCGCCTCTGTCTCACATCATTATAGAGTGTTGGGTCCCTGGTCTGCCCAAAGAACCTATTTTATTCATCAATCAAATATTAAATAGTCAATAACAGTGATAATTCATATATATATATATATATATATATATATATATATATATGGAATATAATCTATTGTTGAATACAATTATGTTTTATTGAAGATTCAGTAAAAGTAACCACTTACATCATGTTACATATAATGGCGAGCCAGCCAGGAGCCAATTCAAAACCAACACTTTATTAATTTTTAAAAGGTTTAATATCTCTGTGCTAGGTTTGAAAAGGGAGGGGCCTCCCTCCTCCATCTTCATTATGCTGTCTCATCACAAGTTCAACCATGTCTATCACTTGTCAAAGCTGTGTTTGTGTCTCTTAAAGCCTGGGACACACAGGAGACTGACGTGCTGCGCCACGGAAGCGCCGCAGTTAAATGGTCACACAGGAAGCGCCGCGCCGCTGAACCAAAAGACTGTATAGCGCTGAACGCTTCTTGGAAAGTCACGTGATAGTCACAACATCTTGAGAACAGGAACAGCCGCTCCACGGCGTACCGCGGCGCTTGAAATAGAACTGGCGCTTATCTTCAGCGTCCCTGCGTGGACCGGCGCTTCTGGGACGCGATGCTGCGCTCCCCGTGTAGCCACTCTCATGGCTTCTTTTTAAAATGACAGTGCAGGCGTGACGCGGCGCGTCTGTCTCCTGTGTGTCCCAGGCCTAAGAGTGTCTTGTTCATATAAGGGATTGAATGTATGTTTACTTTTGTCTTGTATTGTTTGAATGCTTGTGGTAACGAGGGATCAAGAATGCTCAGCCCTAATGTTAAACTAAAGCTAAACTTTAACCAGATCTGATCAATGTCTGTTTTAAATTCTGGCCGAAGCAGACCGTTTGTCATGGTTTGAATACCAGACGGTGCGCGTTCCGACACAGAATCTGAAGCACGTGATTCGCTGCTTCTTTGTTTCCTGTAGCTAAGCTAACAACTAAATTCTAGCTTTTAAATACAGAAGGTGGCCACAACGCAACCCTAAACGGGCACATTCCGTGAGCACGCATTTACCGGCAATAAACGGCGAGAGCCATCGGTCATCGGTACCGTGAAAGGCATTCCATCCATCGAAGAGCTAACTAGCTAAGAACCTGCTAATGTTAAAACCTGCTAACATTACGCTTTGCGGAGATAAAGCTACCGAATTTTAATTCAAAACACCTTTATCTGCCAGCCACCGCAGCGACAGACTGCGAATTAATTCGTTCCAGCGAATCAAACCTCCATGTTGGAAGCCACTAATGTTAAAAGAGCCATCACATCGAGCCAAGCAGCCATTTTAGCTTCACAGACTCAAAGACGAAGGAAGTGATGTCATCCTTCCTCCTTCTCTATGGTACAGACCTGCACTCAAACAGTGGGTAGAGAACCCGACCTCAAAGTGGAATTCCTTATCACAATCAGGAAGCGCCAGGCACAGAGCCGAGCACAACGCGGCCTTCAAGGCATTAATGGCCTGCTGTTGCCAGGGGCGCCTCCAGCAAACTTTGATAAGGGTGGCCAGACGGGGCCAGAGAAAATTGTGGGGTGGCACACAAAATTGGTCCTTGTGGTAACTCTGGGAGAGTTTAGCCTGTGGTGATGCACTACATGCTCCTTTATTCTTTTTTTTTCATTAAAAAAAAATATGCATCTAAGGCTATGTTCACACTGCAGGAAAAAGTGCATTAAATCCGCATGTTGACCTGCCTGTGACCCTTATCTGATTTTATTGTGACAGTCTTAACAGCACAGATCTGATTTTTCCTAATCCGATCCAGGCTGTTTCAATATGTTGTACTGATTGCGACACATTTGCGCATTTTTTGAAAGCGACTGCAGTCTAAACAGTCATGTCGCATTAAAACCGCCTCCTATCTGAAGTTTTTGCAGTCTTAACGGTCATGTTGCATTAAATCCACCTCCTACGTCACTCCTCAGCGGAGGTGAGCGTCGTGTCAGGACGTTTCTGAGGAGGAGCGCTGAAGAGGAGCGCTGACAGAGGCATTCAGGGGTCTGTGGGACATCCTGTCATGTTTTGGAATTAAAAATACAAGAAAGCATGAGACCGAGAGGTGCTGCTGGAGCGAAATGCATCTCTGGTCTCGGTGACAGTGGGGCGGGGGGGGGGGTTCTCCGTGACAGCGGGGCGGGGGTCTCCCTGAATGAAATTAATACCGAAACATTTTCAGGGAATACTAACTCGGGAAGACGGCGGGAACAAGGAGTAAAATAATTTTTAAAATAGTTTCCACCCCAAAACGAGGTGTGATCCTGTGTGTACTTTGTGGTTTAGTATTAGTTGGCTCATGTTAGTGTTAGTGTTTTGGTACTGCTAGCTACAGCAGGCTGCCGCAGGGTTGTTTACAATGATTGTAATTCCACTTTCAACCAGTATGGCAGAGGAGCAGTAAACTGCTCTTTGTTACTTTAACACAATTTTAGTAGTTTCTGCAATCTCCTTAGATGTTTGCTGTGCCTGATGAATGCCAATGAGGGCCGGCCCTGGGCATAGGCTGACTAGGCCATTGTCTAGGGCGCCCTCTGCTGGAGGGGGCGCCAAATCCTCCTTTTTTTTTTTGGGACAAACTGTTTGACACACCATTCATCTCATGTAAAGAGCAAAATAAGTAATAAATGAAATAAATAAATAAATAAGTAAATAAATGAATAGATACCGTGTACAAGTGTGGAGTTTTTATATCTTTTCAGCCATTTCTAGTGTTTATATTTGCAGACGGTCCCTGAGCGCTTGCAGCAGTTTCATGGGCTAGCTGCATCAGGAGCAGAGGACAGGTGGTTGTTTAGGAAAAAAATGAGGTTGTAGCTTTTTCACTACCATGCCACGATACCACAGAGGTATGTTATGTTTCATAATGACATTTTGATCAGTTATTGAACTCTAAATGTCGAATCTGTCAATATCTTGCCAACTTTACTGAAGTTGTAAACGATAGGTAAACCTAGCGCCCACGGTGCCCCCCTCCTCCGTCTCATTAGCCTCTACCTGCTACTTGGGGAGAACGGTCATTTTTGATGAGTCAGCTACCTTAACATGTCAAAACGCCCCAAATGAGCTGGTGCCCAGAGGAGGAAAGAAGAAGAGAAGGAAAAATGTTGGTTACATATTGTAACCCCAGATTCTATGAGTATGGCATAGCCTTTAAAGCCATTTGCCTTTTGGATTATTCCTCTTTCTTACCCAATCATATGAAGAGCTTTCGTGTATGCCCGCCCACTCAGCGGGCCCACCTCTGTCCTATAAAGAGGGACAGGATGTCACGTTTCGTGACTTACCCGTATCAGTTCGGGATCGCTGGAACACAGGAAGCGATTGGAGGAGGTCCGACGAGAGTTATCCCAGGAAAAAGTAATTCGTGTGGGGACGGAGGAGGGGCTCCGGAGGGAGCGGGTTGGCTTGGGAGAATACTCCAAAAGTCTGGTGTATAATCCTCAAGAGAGCCGGAGGGCTCGGAGAAAGAGCAGAAAGCTCGGTGAATTTAGGAGTAGCGGAGTCTCAACATCAGACTCTGAAACCACGATGACTGAGAGCGTTCAGTCCTGAACTTCCGGCTTATATTGGTGATGTCGCTGACGGCGTCGGGGAGCGTTGGAGGCGCTGGGGATGGTGGGAGTTGGAGTCACGTGGAGCTCCCCCAGAGTGGCCCCCCCCCCGTCCAGGACCGGCACCAGACGGGCCTGAGTGGCGAGCGTGGAAGTCGGCGATGAGGGACGGGTCCAGGATGGTGCTGGTGGGTTCCCAGGAGCGTTCCTCGGGACCGTAGCCGGCCCAATCGACCAGGTATTGCCATCCCCGGCCCCGGCGACAAGCGTCCAAGATCCTGCGGACGGTGTAGACAGGATCACCGTCGATGAAGCGAGGAGGCGGGGGTTGAGGAGTGGGCGGAACCAAGGGAGAGGCAACCACGGGTTTCAGTTGGCTGGTGTGGAAGACGGGATGTATCCGAGGGGTCCGATTCGGTGAATCACCTCGTAGGGGCCCAGGATCTTTGGGGCCAGTTTTCAGAAGGAGTCCCTCAGCCGGAGGTTGGCCGTGGAGAGCCAGACTTTATCGCCGGGGCAATAGGAAGGGCCTGGGCAACAGCGACGGTCGTATTGCTTCTTGTATTGAGCGTTGGCTCGTTGTATGGCAGCACGGGCCCTGATCCAGGCGGCCCGGCAGCGGTGAACAAAGTACTGAGCGGCAGGCACTCCCATGTCTTCAGAGTGGTTGGTGAGTATGGATGGTTGATAGCCATAACAGGTCTCAAAGGGCGAGAGGCCTGTGGCAGATGAGGTGTGGATATTGTGTGACAGTTCGGCCCAGAGGAGGTAACGGGGCCACTGTGAGGGTTGAGTGGAGACAAAGCAATGAAGGAAGCGGCCGAGCTGTTGGTTGGCCCGCTCCGTCTGGCCGTTGGTTTGTGGGTGGTAGCCCGAGGAAAGACTGGTTGAGGCACAGACTAAGCGGCAGAATGCTTTCCAGAATCGGGCCGTGAACTGTGGTCCCCGGTCTGAGACGAAGTCCTGAGGAAAGCCATGGAGGCGAACGACGTGTTGTAGGAGAAGATCGGCCGTTTCCTTTGCCATTGGCAGGCCGGACAGGGCCACAAGGTGGACCGCCTTTGAGAACCGGTCAGTGATGGTAAGGATGGTGTTGAGGCCATCCACAGTAGGCAAGCCGGTCCAACCCCAGGTGGGTCCACGGTTTCCGCTATGCTGGTCTATGCTGGTTTTTTCAGCAGGGTTACCAGTGGTTTATTAAAGTTGTTAAACAAACAGCTGGGGTCAACTGCATCTCAGCTGCACATAGGGATGGGTACCGGAACCGGTACTTTTTAAGGCACCGACCGAATTCCGTCGAACCGAACGAGCACCGATTCACATGACAAGAAACGGTGCCTTGTTTCGGTACCTGACCTAACAAGAACTTGCGAGACAGCAATTTGCCAAAAATGGACAGCAGCGCCGGTGTTATGTCGATATGTGTTCCCCCCTCGAGAAGTGTTTCACCGGTGATTGAGCGGAAAGTCGCTAGTCGCTGCAGGCAAGCTGTAAACAGAGCAAGCAGCATGGCACAGAGGAAGAGCTCTAAAGTTTGGGTCCACTTTACTAAATGGGATGGCTATCTGGGTGATGAAGAAACCAGCAACAATGATATAAGTGAGGCATCATTGTCTTAATCTGCTCCAGCAGGTAAATAAACTGTTTAACATAACGTTATCTTGATATTTTAGCTCCTGTTCCGCTAATGGTGCGTTCACTTCCTCCTCGGAAATTCCGACTTCCGAGTAGGAAAAATCAACTGTTTGAAAAAGAACGGCAAAATGAATGAAGATGCACAGTAAATTTAGTTCACAGCAGTTTCTAATACTACAAGGACGCACCATCACACAATTTGTCCAGAGGGGAAAGGAGAGGAATAGGAGCACACGGAGCTGGGTTTTAGTTTCTGCATCATTTAGAAACAGTTGTGGTTAAAGGTTTTCATATTGAAGAATTTTGTACAACACTACGATGACAAAATACAAACAGTTGTATGTTATTTATTGTTATGTTTATCAAATATGGTTATATATTGAGAAAAAAATAAATTTTTAATTAAAAATGAGATTTAAATAATTATTAAACACTCAAAAGTATCGAAAATAGGTACCGTGAAGTACCGGTATCGATTCATAGGTACCGGGAATTGGTACCGTATCGATTCAAATGTCAAAGGTACCCATCCCTAGCTGCACATCCAGCTCTCAAAGACTGTAAACATTACCTTAAAGCAACAGTAACAGAGCAGCAGCATCATGAACACGTTACAATAACCTCTTTGGATCATTTCAGTGTTCTGGAAGATCTTCAGATGTTTTGTGTTCTGAGAATTCTGTGTTTCATAATAACTCCTAATAATTATATGATTATCCTTAATAATTTTCTTATCATTTATTATCAGTTCTGTCTGTTTATTCTATTTTTCTGGTCAGTGACTTTAAACCTCATAGTAGAAAATGGTTTGCATTTTGCAAACGTTCACATTGATGGTTTTCTTTTTGAAATTATTGCAACAGATTATTGTTGCAAAAATGATAGTAAATAAATGTCAGAGGCCACTACAAAGCCCACTGTTCGATACAAATCAGTCATCAAAGGACATTTTAAAAAGCAACTTAAAATCTGTCTTTTTAAAAGGCTTTCTATTGAGTCATTGTGTTTTATGTTTTACTTTTATTGTTTTTATCTGTTTTTCTTTGCTTGTCATGTACAGCACTTTGTGACTGTTGCCTTTAAATGTGCTCTAAAAATACAGTTTTACTCACCTGTTTGCTAACTGTGTGATCTTGTACAGTAACATGCATATCTGTATTTGTCTAGATGCAGCCTAACAGCTACTGGAGCTTCTGATGGAACATCCACACCAACACCACCCTGAAGCAGGTAAGTTTAGCCAGATGTCTGTGGTCTCTGACGCACTCATATGTTATTATTGCTGTTGATGAATGGTACAGCCTGGTTAGTAATTACAGTAAATGTAGGAATCAGTCAAATAAAATAATGTTTATTTGTATATTGCAACTTTATGCATAAACTCAATTATTTTATTCATAAAATGAAGTTGAAGGACACAAGCCAAATGCAGTGTTTGGATGTGCTCTATGCTTGAATACAGCTACAAGTCAGGCATCATGCATCAGCAGCACATGGCCCCTCACCTCTGAAATTCAGCCTGAAGCAGGTGAGTCCTGTAACAGCATGTTAGAGCTGAAGTCCTGTTACTGAACAATACTGTTATTCATACGTTGTGCTTCAGGTTTATTACCTGATGTCCTGTCATTTATAAATCACTGTGTGACCTAACGGAAGGATTATTTATATTTACACATGTGTTTGATTGACTTCCAGCTGAAGGGACAGACACAGCGGCACTGTTCACCAGCCTGAGGACACAGACACCCTATCAACACATCCTAAAGTTCAGGATGAGTCTTTAAAGGCTCCTTTAGACCTGCTGAATGACCTCACTTGTCTTGTAAGATGAAGGTGGAGTTAGTCCACAAAGGGCCTATCAGCTAACATCAGACTTTGAATTTCCACAAAGAGGAGATAAACTGAAGGAAGTTGACCCTAATATGCTGCTGGCCCTGAGGATTGCTGCCACAATGCCAGTGACAGTTGCTGCTGCAGAGAGAAGTTTCTCCTGATTTAACCTGATTAAAACATACCTGAGATCCAGCATGTGTCAATGGACATTTTTTTTTATAAACATCAACCCCGAGGTGAGACTGCTGTCATTTAAATGATTCTATAGATGCATTTACGGCAAGGAACAGAGCTGCTTGAAAGATTGTTGTTGCTGTTGTTCAAATATTAAAAATGAACTGTTGTGATCATTTAGATGGCTGCTGTCCTTAAATTCTGTTTGTACAGGGGGGACACTGAGAAAAAGTGTGTGTGTGTGTGTGGGGGGGGGGGGTGTTAATGAGGAGGCGCCAAAAACTAATCTCGCCTGGGACACCAAATTGGGTAGGACCGGCCCTAAATGATTTGACCCTTCTCAAATTTTCCATGACCACAAGATGTGTCTTTCGATGTTGTTGTTTAGGAAATGAGAAGCAACTCACGCACCAGTTGGGGTTAAATAACTTGTTGCCAGCTGAAAGATATTCACTCATGCAGTAATTATCCAACATTAGGCTACTATCCAGGTGGCAACTTTTTTTTGGCTGGGCAGCGTATGTTTTAGATGTGTCACTGCTCCAACACACTTGATCCAATGGTTAAATCACTTGTTCAGCAGTTCATCAAGCTCTACAGAAGTTCATTAATCCCCCACTGATTAAAATAAAGTGTGTTGGAGCAGGGAAGAAACTAAAACATGCTATAGTTTACCATTTTTATGCGTGGTAAACGCCCAGTCTATCGCGATGGGTGGGTGTGTCCAGCAACAGCTTTGGAAAAGGGATAAAAAGTTCTCTCTGACATCAGATCTGGTAGTCCGATTAGCACCTCCCCCAGCAGCAGTGCTTAGTTCCGTTCTGTTTGTAAATTATAAAGAGACAAAAAAGCAACGTTAGCCAGATCGGAGCAACTCAGACCCATTGAACTATAAAAAATGCCCGCTTCCTTTTATGGCTCTGCGTCCTAGAGTGCTTTGCGATGTTTTGTCACGATCTATTTTTAGCTACTCTATAAAGCTCTATTGGCGGGACACTTCACGTTCGGGACAGCAAGGCTGCAGCATTGACTGTATAAATAATGAGGGGCTGTAGCAATGGTACGTAAAGTCATGTGGTACAGAAACACAAGCAAACCACTGGCATAGGAGAACAAAAAATAATTTTATTATATTAGTTTACATGCATCTGTTTTTCATACCTGCAAACTTAGAGGGTGTGAAAAAGGTGACAACCGCTTTCTTATGGCGCTTACACACTAGCACCATAGGCCTGTCAACATATCTTGTGTTCACATAAGCATAGACCGGGAATTTCTGGCACTGAGCCAGATGTGTTTTCAGCCCTCTTCCCAAGGCATTCTGCCTCGGGCCAAAACCGGGCAAACACACCCACTGCCAACTGCGTTTTTCGTAGCTGAAGCAGAAGTGAAGACCCGTCTTTTCAGCTGCACAAAACGCACCCAGGCACGGAAGATAGTGCCGTTGTTTTTCTTATTTGAAAACCCGTAGAGTCGATGTCCGGACAGGTTTGTACAGCCTCCACAAACAATAGTTTACCAAAATGAACGCAATCCAAAACTAGCTAAACACACACACACCGACTCGATAACATGACCTGTCTACGTTCGCCACACTGAACCGAGGCAGCGCCCCTAGCTTATAACTCCCTCTGGTTACCTCAGAGGTTAAGATTTAGAAAAAAGAGCGTTTTTAGAAGCACATTTTTTCAAGTAAAAAGAAAAAATGTGCCGTTATGCATTTTAAAGCAAAATACCCATAATAAGTGTTTCAAATAGTATTTTTTGGACAGCATTTTATATGTAATAAAAAATTACCTGAAATTTGTTCTTTATTATTATTATTTTTTTGAATATATCCTTTTTGTTCTCTGTACAGTCTTTTATTCTTCTTTCTTCTTATTGGGAATCTTACTTTATACTGTGAATCTGCTGCTGCATTTACTCCAAATTTTTCACACTAAAGCAAAATAAAAGAATGCTCTATTATATTCTATCTCAACAGTGAAGAGCACAAAGAACTATAAAAATTTGTTAATATTTTGCTTTTTAAACTCTTTCAATATATTTATTTTTTTCTGACGTTTTATGTCTATTCCATCGACTGTATAAATGGTATCCAAGCTTTAAGCTTCTTGCTTTTAGTTCCAGTCAGCTTCTGTTCTCTGACGGAAGGAAAAAAACGACGGATTTTCCGTACCGGATGTGCCTCTATGGTGTTGACTGTTCTTTTACTTTATTGTTGAAAAAAGAAGCGGAGAAACCATGCTCACCTCTAACAGCACAGTAAACGTTAATGGTCAAAATTAACAAAACGTGGAGCCAGCAGGTCAAACATCGACTGGAAGCAGCAGAGGGAGAAATCTTGGAGATTTACTCTGAAAGATCAGCCGCAGACACTGAGCAGGAGCTTTCACTTTTAACGGAAAATGAGCAACAGAGGAAAAAGTAAAGGTGACGTTTTAAATCCCCGCGATCATCTGGACATATTGGGTCTGTATATTTTTATTTTTCCTATCAAATGTGATGACGTTAGTGATAGTTTTCAGATTGCTGAAAGATTTAGCTTCCCGTGTGTCTGTAGCTTAGCATAAAGGGTGTGCCGAACCTTGGTCCTGGAGATCCACTATCTAGCATGTTTTAGATTTTTCCCTATTTCAGCACACCTGGTTTGAATCAGTGGTGATTAAAAGGGTTCTGCAGAACCTGGTGAACTGCTGAATCAGCAGAGAAACGTCATGGATAGGGGATATCGTTTTTTATCTTTATTGAACAAACGTGCAAAATTGACAACATTGTATGAAACTGTGAATGTCACACACACATAAAGTAACATTCAGAGATAACTGAATAAAACATCAAGTGAGAAGTACAAACATCAAAGGAATCAAAAAGTAAAAGAAATGAAATAAACACTCACACTAGGGGGGAAATAAAAATAGTCTTACAGACTAAAAAAGCGTAAAACAGTAGAGAAAGACAACGAATACAGGTATAATACTAAGTATTGTAACATTAATTTAACATAACATTAATTATAACTTAAATTTGGTCCACTCAGCTACCTTTTAAGGAAAATCTAATGGAGGGTACGTATTGTCTGAATAAAATTTGGCTTTCTACTTGTAACCGTACACTTATGAACATGGTATTTAGCTAACAATATTAAAAGATTATTAATATCTTTTTTAGAATTCTCAATGTCCATCCATCCATCCATTTTCTCCCGCTTATCCGGAGTCGGGTCGCGGGGGCAGCAGCTTAAGGAGGGAAGCCCAGACCTCCCTCTCCCCAGCCACTTGGGCCAGCTCCTCCGGGGGAATCCCAAGGCGTTCCCAGGCCAGCCGAGAGACATAATCTCTCCAGCGTGTCCTGGGTCTTCCTTTGGGTCTCCTCCCGGTTGGACGTGCCCGGAAAACCTCACCAGGGAGGCGTCCAGGAGGCATCCTAATCAGATGCCCGAGCCACCTCAACTGGCTCCTCTCGATGTGGAGGAGCAGCGGGTCTACTCCGAGCCCCTCCCGGATGACCGAGCTCCTCACCCTATCTCTAAGGGAGAGCCCAGCCACCCTGCGAAAAAAACTCATTTCGGCCGCTTGTATCCGCGATCTCGTTCTTTCGGTCACTACCCAAAGCTTGTGACCATAGGTGAGGGTAGGAACGTAGATCGACCGGTAAATTGAGAGCTTCGCCTTTCGACTCAGCTCTCTCTTCACCACGACAGACTGGTACAACGCCCCCATCACTGCAGATGCAGCACCAATCCGCCTGTCGATCTCACGCTCCACCCTTCCCTCACTCGTGAACAAGACCCCGAGATACTTAAACTCCTCCACTTGGGGCAGGACCTCGTCCTTGACCTGGAATTCTCAATGTTTTTGTCATTACTGAGGAACCCAAACAAAGCACCTCTCCAATATAATTTTAAGTCTGGATCAATGTTGATACATATAAAATCTGTGATATTTAACCAAAATTGATTGACAAACTGACAATTCCAAAACAAATGTACAGTAGTTTCTGGATATTTGTCACAAAAACAACAATCCACTTCAATGTCCTTCCTGAACCTGGATTTTATGAAAGTTTTAACAGGGTAAATTCTATGTAGAATTTTAAAGGAAACTTCTTTGAATTTGTAGTTAATAAGAAACTGATTATGTAAGAGCCAGACATTTTTCCATAATAGATCAGGTACAAATTTATTCCAATATGAATAAACATGTGGGTATGTGCTTAGAATTTTTTTTTGGACTAATGCTCTAATAACCTTGTTATTTGAGGATGGAGTAGAAAAACACCTTTTGCCAAGATAGGTGTGTAGTGGAGACATCATTGCTGGTTGCAAGATATTATTTCTACAAAGGGATTTAAACAGCATGCATATTCCAGCTGGCATGGCCGCAAACACCTTCGCATAATCACCTGGCGTGACAGGAACCTCATATTTACGCAAGAGCTCTTCATATGTAGGAGAAGCCCATCACTACCAAATAATTGATCTACCAAAATAATACCATTGTTAACCAGACCAAACTTTAACGAGGTAGAAAAGAAAAAAAAGGAAAACAGTGAATACCTAAGAACAGCTTAATTTTCACCGTTAATAAAAATATATCACCTTTTCATTTAAAATAAAATTCTCTTTAGTTCCCTGAGAATAAGGATTACCTCAACAGTGGGGAAAAAAACAGGAACAACCCTTCTGCAGTTTATGTATGAGCTTCTAAGCCATTTATGAAGGCTTTTCCTCCCACAAAGTTTGCTACTTTGCCTTCTTCCTGGGCTTTTTGGATGATCGGCCACAGTTTCAAACGCCGCTCCCTGTCCTCCATCAAATCCTCAGCAAACCATAGGCCTTTATTCTAAAGAAAAGCTGATTTTTTTGCCACTTTCCATAATGTATCTCTATATCTTCTGGTGACAAAGCGGAGGATGATTCCCTGTGGATTTTAGTTGTCTTGTCTTCTTTTCCCTAGTCTATGAGCAATATCCACTGCGTCTGGAATCTTTTCCTGTTCCGAAGGTAGTAGCTCCTGGCAAATCCCGATCACTTCGTTCCTGACATCCTCACCATCAGCTTCTGAAACACCATAAAGTTTCAGGTTCCAGCGTCGCTGATGACGCTGGAACCTCTTCATGTAAACTATAAATGAAACCATTTAGTGCTCTTGACTTGCAGCATCTTTGTAAGCCTGGAGATGGGGAACCCTCAGGTGAATCACAAATTTGTGTTTTTTCCTTTTTCAGCTCACCAGCCACCTGCTGATATTACACCTTGCTTTCCTTGGTGTTGGCTCTATGAAATGCTGCCTTGCTGGATTTGACTTTTGTTGAGCCATCAGACAGAAACTAACAGGAGAAACAGTTGTTAGTATTTTTGTAGAGCATCCATCTTCAATTCAGTATGTAGCAGGCAAAACGGAGGAAAACTTCAGCAACAAAGAACTCAGCATATTAGTCTATAATAAATATAATACAAATTAGAGAAACATTTGAACAATCACACTCATCTATTAAAGTAGCTCTCCAGAGTATTTCTTTTCTCTGATCGCACCATCTAGTGGCTGACAAGCATATCACACCAGTAGTCGGCGGACTTGATCATTTAAGATGGTGATTGCACGTTTCTTGTTTATGAATGTGCTTCTGTAGCCGACAAACAGAGCTAAAACACGTTGTTTTAACAGTATTATTCTCATGTCGTGTTGTATTTTCATATATTTATATTTTAAAGACTTACTTGTCCGTGAAAAGTTCATCAACTCTGCGTCAGCCGAGGTGCTTCCTTAAATATGAAACACGTAAGCGTTAGTCTAACCTATTGGTTAGTTCTGGTCACCACTCAGTTTCCTATTGCACGGATTTTATGGGGCAGGGGGCGGGCTTAGCAAAAAAAACCAAAACATATTGCTTACATTATATCACACTACATAAGACAATCACTTTTACGGATTTCTGAAAAATCATATATAATTCCTGAAAGGGGAAAACTCCGGATTGCTGCTTTAATAAAAGTGCACCCTAACTATTCACTAGTGTTATTGTTGATATTAGACAGATTTAATGTGGAAACAAACCGTACTTTTTCAATAGTCTTCAGTCAGAACATGTTTTGGCTGTTTGTATTGACAGATTACTTGATAAATGGGAAAAAAATGGACAAGGGCTTGCATTTATATAGCGATCATTTTCTGTGGTTTTCCATTCACTGTGAAATCCCAATAGAAACTGCAGAAACAAATGATGTGCTCCGACCCACATGATAAAAGTTCCTAAAACAAAACAACACCAGCGTTTGTGAGGAGAGGAGGAGAGGGAAGTGCCAGCTACAGAGTCTCCTCAACGCAGAGTGAAATTCTCCAACTGCTATACAGGAAAACAATTTAATCTACAAACCTTGAGCTAATATGTTAAGCAAACAAGCAGCTGATAGTTTAAGCCACACTGTGCAACTTTTTCATATTTTTAAATAATTTTCTTGAGCCAGTGCTAAAATGACCCTTTACAGGGTTAATGAAATGTTACTCAGACCCCCACCGCCTTCTGTGGCCAGAATACCGCACTTGCAATTTCAGAGTGCCGGTCCGCTCTCTGTTGGACTTAGAAAATGGCGCTGACATGCCTGGCGCTGCAGTCTGGTTCCAGTATGATTCCTGCATGATCGTGAACAGCTTATTTGTTTGATTTAGTGATGAATCACTCCTGTAGAAACTAATGAAGGCTGAGGAGACGTTTCAGCAGTTATATCAAGGTGTTAAAAAGTCAAACGCACAGCAAGGAGGAGAGTTTTACTTTTGTTTTTACTAACTGGACACTAGGGGGTGCTAAAAGAAAGCCAACTCTTCCAAGTGTGTCTTTAAGATGATCCATAAGTTGACAACAAGCTAGCGAAGATTAAACCACGGCAGCATTCTGCCGGTTACCTGCGGTTCTTCTTACAGCTCTTTTTTTCTTCTACTCAGTCAAGTATTATTTCATTTTTTACTTTTAATTCACACTAAATACACTGCTCACAAAAATTAAAGGAACACTTTTTTTATTGGGCCTGGCATGAAATCAATTAAACCTGTCTGATAATTTTCTGGTTGATTAAGCAGCTGAGGGCATTGTTAATCACTTTCAGCTGTATTGGTGTTCATGGACTTAACGACAGGTGCACTAAAGTGGCAACAATTACAAAACCCTCAAAACAGGACTGGTTTAACACGTGGAGGCCATTTCAAGTTTCTCCCTCTTGATCTTTTTTGGCTGGTTTTCCACTCGTGCTAGTTCTGGCTTGAGTAATTATCTCTACTGGCAGCATGAGGCGATTCCTTAACCCTACAGAAGTTGCACAGGTTGTCCAACTTCTCCAGGATGGCACATCCACACGTGCTGCAGCAAGAAGGTTTAATGTGTCTCCCAGCACAATCTCCAGAACATGGAGGAGATTTCAGGAGACTGGCGGTTATTCTCAGAGAGCTGGACAGGGCCGTAGAAGGTCCACAACCCATCAGCAGGACCGATACCTGCTCCTTTGTGCAAGGCGGAACAGGCTGAGCACTGCTCGTGCCCTACAGAATGACCTCCAGAGGGCCACTGGTGTGAATGTCTCTACCCAAACAATCAGGAACAGCCTTAATGAAGATGGCCTGAGGGCCCGACGTCCTGTAGTGGGCCCTGTGCTCACTGCCCAGCACCGTAGAGCTCGACTGGCATTTGCTCAAGACACCAGATTTGGCAAGTCCGCCACTGGCGCCCTGTACTTTTTACAGACAAGAGCAGGTTCACCCTGAGCACCTGTGATAGACGTGAAAGAGTCTGGAGAAGACAAGGAGAACGTTATGCTGCCTGCAACGTCGTTCAACATGACAGGTTTGGTGGTGGGTCAGTGATGGTCTGGGGAGGCATATCCATGGAGGGATGCACAGACCTCTACTGCCTAGGAAATGGTGCTCTGACTGCCATAAGGTATCGAGATGAAATCCTTGAACCCTTTGTCAGACCCTACGCTGATGCAGTAGGTCCTGGTTTTCTCCTAATGCACGACAATGCCCGGCCTCATGTGGCAAGAGTATGCAGGCAGTACCTGGATGATGAAGGAATTGAAACAATTGAATGGCCTTCACGATCCCCTGACTTAAACCCAATAGAACATCTGTGGGACATTATGTTTCGGTCCATTAGGCGGCGCCAGGTTGCTCCTCAGACTGTACAAGAGCTCAGGGATGCCCTCACACAGATCTGGGAGGAAATGCCACAAGACACCATCCGTTGTCTCATTAGGAGCATGCCCCAACATTGTCAAGCATGCACACAAGCTCGTGGGGGCCACACAAGATACTGAAAAGCATTTTGTGTTGCAGAAATGAAGTTTTTGAAATAATGGACTAGCCTGCCACATCTTCATTTCACTCTGATTTTAGGGTGTCTACACAATTGAGTCCTCTGTAGGCTGAAATCTTTTATTTCCATTAAAAGACTTGGCATCCTTTTGTTCCTAAGACATTGCCCTGTCGTTATTTGTATAGATATCTAACTTCATATTGAGATCTGATGTATCTAATGTGTTTCTTTAAAGTGTTCCTTTAATTTTTGTGAGCAGTGTATATACAGCTCTAGGTTTTTGAAACATCAGAAGAAAAGCCTTACCTTTTACTCCAAGGAAAATACTCCCAATGTTTTGGATTGGGGTCCTTCGCAGTCATCCACATCACCGGGCAGCCCATGGATCTTCTTAACTTTAAATCGGCTCTACTAGAGACGCTTATCGGCTGATGCCGATGATGGAAAAAATACTAAAAATCAGCCCAATTTATCGGCCAACTGATAAATCAGTCAACCCCTACTTCTGGACCATGGGTCCCCAACTGCCAAAAAAGATCAATGGGAGACTACGGGGGGATAAAAGTTTTTTTCTGATCTCTTTTGATATCTGCCATGGATTTCATATATGATGTCTATTCATTTTAAAGACACACGAGGCCAAGAAAATCACTATAAATCTGGCCATGTGGTAAGTAGCAGCTACGCTGGGGGAGACGAGATTCTACTGTGACAACGTCGGATTTGTAGTCATTTTATTTACAAATTTGTACAAGCTAATAAATCTTAAATTGCGTGACAGGCATAGTCGAAACACACATCACTATTTTTTATTTAAATTGAAGTACAACATATGTGTGATTCAGGGCATAAGGCAAAGCAAATTAAAATAAAGCTCCATTCACTTCCATTCATTTTTTTTGTTCCAGGGACCCATGAGCTGACCAGAAGGGGAGGAAACTTAGGCTCCCCATTGACCCTTTGCACCTACGTCACCTGATCACGTGGGTCCACCATAGTGGACGTCTACAGTGAATTATGGTAGTATTGAACAGAGGGCAAAAGTGATGACAGGTTGTAATTTTTGCCAGTTTAGGCAGGTTTCTACCAGTTCACGCCCAGTTCACTTGATTAAGCTCACCTAGGTGGGGCTCATAGAGTGGTATTTACTAGAGTTACGTTCTCCCTGCTGCTGTTCATCGATGTGAACAAGGTGGAAACTTTGCCAGGATTCCCCCTGCTGGATTTTTAACATTATGTGATAAAAAGGGCTTTACACTGGAGTTTATTAGAACAAAAATGTCTGGATCCCTACCAGTTTGTCACTGGCTGGGTCACTGGGTTCAGCTGCTACTTTGACGCTGGGGTGAAACAAGAGCTCTCATAATGGCGAAGCTCATCATGCTAAATAAATGGCGTGATTTTTACAAACGTAATCCTACATTGGAACAAAATTATTAGTATCTAGTAATTCATTATGGTGGACGGTAACACCCTTCCCATGGGCTCACCACTTGTGGGAGGGGCCAAAGGGGTCGGGTGCCGTGTGTAAAGGGTGGTAGCTGAAGGCAGGGACCTTGGCGGACTGATCCTTGGCTACAGAAGCTGGCTCTAGGCACGTGGAATGTCACCTCTCTGGTGGGGAAAGAGCCGGAGTTGGTGTGTGAGGTTGAGAGGTTCCGACTAGATATAGTTGGACTCACCTCAACGCCTGGCTCTGGCTCTGGAACCAGTTTCCTCGAGAGGGGTTGGACTCTACCACTCTGGAGTTGCTCCCACTGAGAGGCGTCGAGCAGGGGTGGGCATACTTCTTGCCCCCCATCTTGGTGCCTGTACGTTGGGGTTTACCCCGGTGAACGAGAGGGTAGCCTCCCTCCACCTTCGTGTAGGGGGGACGGGTCCTGACTGTGGTTTGTGCTTATGCACCAAACTGCAGCTCAGACTACCCACCGTTTTTGGAGTCCCTGGAGGGGGTACTGGAAAGTGGGTGACTCCCTCGTTCTGCTGGGGGGACTTCAATGCTTACGTGGGCAACGACAGTGAGACCTGGAGAGGTGTGGTTGGGAGGAACAGCCCCCCGATCTGAATCCAAGTGGTGCTCTGTTATTGGACTTCTGTGCTCGTCATGGATTGTCCGTAACGAACACCATGTTCAAGCATAAAGGTGTCCATATGTGCTCTTGGCACCAGGATACCTTAGGCCGCAGGTCAATGATCGATTTTGTTGTCGTTTCGTCTGATCTGCGGCCGCATGTCTTGACACTCAGGTGAAGAGAGGGGCGGAGCTGTCAACTGACCACTACCTGGTGGTGAGTTGGCTTCGATGGTGGGGGACATTAAAGTTAAAGTCCCAAGTCATCATCACACACTGGTGAAATTACATCTCCGCATTTGACTCATCCCCATGGTGGGGAGCGGTGAGCTGCAGCTGTGGCCGCGCTCTGGATCTATTTGATGGTTTAACCCCCAATCCAGCCCCTTAGTGCTGAGTGTCAAGCGAGGAGGCATTGGGTCCCATTTTTTCAAAGTCTTTGGTATGACCCGACCGGGATTTGAACCCCGATCTCCCAGTCCCGGACACTCATGCCGCTAGGCCACCAGAGCTGGTCGGCCACCGGAGCTGGTCAGGCCACCGGAGCTGGTGAAGATGCCGGTCAGACTCGGCAGACCCAAACGTACTGTGACGGTCTGCTGGGAACGTCTGGCAGAGTCTCCTGGCAAAAGGAGTTTCAATTCCCATCTCTGACAGAACTTCGAACGTGTCCCGGGGGAGGCAGGGGACATTGAGTCCAAATGAGCCATGTTCCGTGACTCCATTGTCAAGGCGGCTGACCGCAGCTGTGGCTGCAGGGTGGTCGGTTCCTGTCGTGGCGGCAATCCCCAAACCCGCTGGTGGACACCAGTGGTTAGGGATGCTGCCAAGCTGAAGAAAGAGTCCTATGAGGTATTTTTGGCCTGTGGGACTCCGGAGGCAGCTGATAGGTATCGGCAGTCCAAGCGGAATGCGGCTCAGGTGGTCGCGGAGGCAAAAACCCGGGCGTGGGAGGAGTTCAGTGAGACCATGGAACAAGACTTCCGTACGGCTTTGAAGAGATTCTGGTCCACCATCCGGCACCTCAGGAGGGGAAAGCAGTGCACTACCAACACTGTTTACCGTGGGGATGGTGTGCTGCTGACCTTGAATCGGTGGGCCGAGTACTTCGAAGACCCCCTCAATCCCACAGGCACGTCTTCCAGGGTGAAAGCAGAGTCTGGGGACTTTGGGTTGGGCTCTGCAATCTCTGGAGCCAAGGTCACTGAGGTGGTCAAAAAACTCCTTGGTGGATGACATCCGCCCGGATCCCTACATTGGCTGCCTGTTAAATTCAGAATAGATTTTAAGATCCTCCTTCTCACATATAAAGCTCTTGATAATCAAGCTCCATCATACATCAGTGATCTGATTGTTCCATATGTTCCTAACAGAGCACTTGCTCTCAGACTGCAGGTTTACTGGTGGTTCCTAGAATATCTAGAAGTAGGATGGGAGGCAGATCTTTTTGCTATCAGGCTCCTCTACTGTGGAACTAGCTCCCAGCTTTAGTCCGTGAGGCAGACACCTTGTCTACTTTTAAGACTAGGCTTAAAACATTTCTATTTGATAGGGCTTATGGTTAAATTCTGATGTTAGCCCAGGTTTAGACGAGTAGGGAGCAGAGGGAGGTGGAGTGTACAAAGGGGACTACAGTCGTTAAAGACTTTTCTCCCTGGCCCTGCCTCCCACATGCCTCCATCTAAAAGGCTAGGTTATCCTGAGTTATCTCTGTAGTTATGCTGCTATAGGCTTAGACTGCTGGAGGACATACTGACCACTTTCCACACTCTGCTACTTTCTTCTACCACCACTCTCTAATAGCATTATTTCCTGTTATTTCAGCTGCTAACTTTATTTTCTCTCCAAGTGTTTTTCTCCCGAGAAGAAGCTACACTGGCGTTCTGCTGAGCTGTGGTGGCCTCATGGAGGGGGCCATCGGCTGGCACACTGCTGCCAACCACTTAACATTCTCCCTCTCCTGATATTGCATCTTACTTTCTTTAAAATATAATGTGCTAATATTAGTTCACCTATTGAATTAATTATAGATTCACCCAGATAAAGACAATAAAGTTTCTCTTACTGAATAGAACTTCTACTAAGAAATCCCAGTGTAGCCATAGAAACACTACTTGATATATATGGTGTGTGCATGTGTCTGTGTGTTTGTGGGTGTGGGCTGTGCGTGTGCCTGCTCTGTCTTCTCAATCCCCAGTGAGTCATAGCGGATGGCTGCTCATACTGAGCCAGGATCCTCTGGAGGTTTCTTCCTGTTAAAAGGGAGTTTTCCTTCCCACTGTCGCTACATGCTTGCTTAGTATGAGGATTGTATCAACACACTGACACTAGTCAGTGTCTTGATGCAATCTGCTGGGTTCCTTATATAGGAAACTTTTTTACTGATTGGCTTAATGAACTGAACTGTATTGGAATGTTTACTTTGTGAAGTGCCTTGAGACGACTCTTGTCGTGATTTGGCGCTATATAAATAAACTGAATTGAATTGAATTTCCTTAAGGCTCTGGGTGTTGTGGGGCTGTGTTGGTTGACGCGGCTCCGCAATATTGCATGGACATCGGGGGCAGTTCCACTGGACTGGCAGACCGAGGTGGTGCTCCCCCTATTTAAAAAGGGGGACCGCAGGGTGTGTTCCAACTACAGGGGGATCACACCCCTGAGCCTCCCTGGTAAGGTCTATTCAGGGGTTCTGGAGAGGAGGGTCCGTCAGATAGTCGAACCTCAGATTCAGGAGGAACAATGTGGGTTTCGTCCTGGCCGTGGAACACTGGACCAGCTCTATACCCTTGGGGGGGGGGGGTCCTGGAGGGTGCGTGGGAGTTCGCCCAACCAATCTACATGTGTTTTGTAGATTTGGAGATGGCGTTAGACCGCGTCCCTCGGGGGCCCTGTGGGGGGTACTCTGGGAGTATGGGGTACCAGGCCCCTTGATACAGACTGTTAGGTCCCTGTCCGACCAGTGTCAGAGCTTGGTCCGTATTGCCGGCAGTAAGTCTGGCTCGTTTCTGGTGAGAGTTGGACTCCGCCAAGGCTGCCCTTTGTCACCGATTCTTTTCATAACTTTTATGGACAGGATTTCTAGGTGCAGTCAAGGGGGTGAGGGGATCCGTTTTGGTGGCCTAAGGATCAGGTCTCTGCTTTTTGCAGATGATGTGGTCCTGTTGGCTTCATCAGAACGTGATCTCTGGTTTTCGCTGGAGCAGTTCGCAACCAAGTGTGAAGCAGCTGGGATGAGAATCAGCTCCTCTAAATCCGAGACCATGGTCTTGAGTCGGAAAAGGGTAGAATGCCTTCTCCGGGTCAGGGACAAGGTCCTGCCCCAAGTGGAGGAGTTCAAGTATCTTTGGGTCTTGTTCACGAGTGAGGGAAGGGTGGAGCGTGAGATCGATAGGCGGATTGGTGCTGCGTCTGCAGTGATGGGGGCATTGTACCGGTCTGTCGTGGTGAAGAGATAGTTGAGCCGAAAGGCGAACCTCTCGATTTACTGGTCGATCTACGTTCCTACCCTCACCTATGGTCACAAGCTTTGGGTAGTGACTGAAAGAACGAGATTGCGGATACAAGCGACCGAAATGAGTTTTCTCTGCAGGGTGGCTGGGCTCTCCCTTAGAGATAGGGTGAGAAGCTCGGTCATCCGGGAGGGGCTCGGAGTAGACCCGCTGCTCCTCCACATCGAGAGGAGCCAGTTGAGGTGGCTCGGGCATCTGGTTAGGATGCCTCATGGACGCCTCCCTGGTGAGGTTTTCCGGACGGACGGATGGTAACACATCCTTCATAGTGAAATATAGGATTACCAATACTAAATAAGTGATATAAACACATCACATTTTTCATTCCAGGTCCATCACAGTTTGCTCCTGTCTATCTCCAGAAATATATGAACGTTAATCTTACACAGTAAAACGCGTTCACTGCAAATCCAAAAATACTGTGAGGGCTGCTATCCATTTGATTGATCGCTGCGGTTCATTCTTGGTTTCTGTTTCCATCGAAATTATTAAAAAAATACAAGTTGAGTTAACACCACTTTCATCCGCTTATTGGGAGTCGGGTCGTGGGGACAGCAGCCTAAGCAGAGAAGCCCAGACTTCCTTCTCCCCAGCCACTTGGGCCAGCTCCTAAAGGGGAATCCCAAGGTGTTCCCTGGCCAGCCCGAGAGACGTAGTCCCTCCAGCGTGTCCTTGGTCTTCCCTTGGGATTTTCATACATAAGATAACATAAAGAAAAGTGATCATCTTTAGGGTCTCCAGGCCAAAACAACAAACATAAATCTCACAGCCTTTAATCCTGGGTTTTGAAAATGTGCTATAGATTGTAGCTGTAACATTTATCTTTGTTTTTGTAAAGAAAGAAGTATGGTAAAGAAGATTCTGCTTGGTGTAAACATAAAGGTAATGTTTGTGTGTTTCAATGATCCCTGTAGATGTTCATCAGATGGTGTTGAATAAAGAAGCAGCTCCTGAAGAACTGAGGCCTGGTGTGAGCCAGATGGACCTGGAGACCCTCAATGTGAAGAAGGAAGAGGAGGAGCCACTTAATGAGATGATGGAGACTTGTGCCACCAGGATTTCATCCACTGCAGGTTCTTGTCAGCGTGAGGAGGATGAAGACAAAGTTCTGTTGTCACAGTTCGATCAGCACCAGGCTACAGAGAGAGATCTTCCAACCAGCATCTCCCTTGATCAGATGAAAACAGAAAGTGGTGGAGAGGACTGTGGAGGAGCAGAAAGTGACAGGAATCCAGATGATTCCAACTCTTCAGAGAGTGAAATCAGTGAGAATGAAGATGACCAGGACGGGAACAGTTGTGACTGTCGGATGAAACCCTTTTCAGACTCTGAGCCAGAAACTGAAGACAGTGAAAAAGAATGGAATGAGAGCAAGTCTTCTGAGTCAGATGTTAAAGCTGCGAACAAATCTTTAAGCTGCTCTAAGTGTGGTAAACAGATTCTCCACAAGAGGTCTCTTCAGAAACATGTGAGAGTGACAAGTTATTCAGCAGTGAGGTCTTCAAGCTGTTGGGGCAATAAGAAAGGTGTTGGAGTGAAGCAAAATGTAGACGCTTGCAGGAAAGTCAAGACAGAACTAAAGTCATTTAGTTGTGATGATTGTGGATTTTCTTTTAGCAGTAAATCACACCTTAACAATCACATGAGAGTCCACACAGGTCAGAAACCATTTGTGTGTGATATTTGTGGACAAAAGTTTAGCTATAAGGCACGTTTTATTGGTCACATGAGAGTCCATACGGGTCAGAAACCATTTGCTTGTGATGTTTGTGGACAAACATTTAGTGAAAACTCAAATTTAAACAAACACCTGCAAGTCCACACTAAACAAAAACCCTTTATGTGTGATGTTTGTGGACAAACATTTAACTTTAAGGCACATTTGATCAGCCACATTAGAGTCCACACAGGACAAAAACCTTTTTCTTGTGAGTTCTGTGAAAAAAGATTTAGCCAAAAGACAGCGCTAACAGCTCACATTAGAGTCCACACAGGACAGAAACCTTTTGTTTGTGAGCGCTGTGGAAAAAGATTTAGCCAATTGTCAAGTTTAAACAGACACATAAGAGTACACACAGGACAAAAACCATATACTTGTGAGCTCTGTGGACAAAAATTTAACTTTAAGGGACATTTAAAAAGACACATAAATGTCCACACGGGACAGAAACCTCATGTGTGTGATGTTTGTGGAAAAGGATTTAGCCAAAAGACAAATTTAAACACTCACATGAGAGTCCACACAGGACAGAAACCCTTTGTGTGTGATGTTTGTGGAGACAGATTCAGGCATAAGGTAAGTTTAAATGTGCACACCAGAGTCCACACAGGAAATAAAACACAGATTTAACTACAAGGGTTCCTATTGGTACCATTTTAATTTTCACAACCTAGATTTCAGTCTTGCACCTCTGGTGGCAGGCCTTTCCCTTAGATCATGGTGCTCAATCCTGGTTCTGGAAGGCTAGCGGCATGTTTTAGTTGTTTTCCTGCTCCAATACACATGATTCAATGGTTAGGGTTAGTTCAGTCTTTGATTTCTGCAGCTGTTGAACATTTATCACCCTCTTTTGGTCATTTGATGACATTACAACAAGTAATTGAAGAACCTGTTACAAACTTAAAGGTTTGAATAATTAAATAAAATTAGGACCATTTCCAAAGGTATGGTGTGCTTTATTTTTGTGTTTTGCTGCTGATAGTCAACTTTCACCCTCTTGTGGTGACTTGTGACACTGCAACAGGCAAAATTTACATCGCCATCTTTAAAGCTGATGAATAGAGCATTTTCTTATGTCTGTGATTGGAGATTTAGAGCATTAGTTCCCAAATTTTTTTCTTTGAGGACCCCCTTGCCCGTGTCCAAGACAAGCCAGGACCCCCAACCCCAAATCCTACACCCATAAACACATTAAATGTGATCATTTACAAACTTTATACAGACATACAGAGTTATAACTTTTATATGGAGTTCTGATTATACTGTAGGGTGTGTTATTGGTATTTCATAAATGTAATTTTTACAAATAAAATCTTGCTAACCTCACAACCTTGGCAAAGACAAAATTGTGGGGACCCTCTGCAATCTTGTGGGGACCCCCTTGGGGGTCCCGACCCCCAATTTGGGAACCCCTGATTTAGAGGACACATTTTAAGTCACATAAGGATCTACACAGGATATTAATATCTCATTTGACACTCAAAAGACATGAAGTCTGATATCTGACAGGAAAATTGAAATTATTGAGTATAAAAATAATTTTGAAATTTTTTTTTGTTGCATTTGTTTGACAAACTTTTACCATCATCTGTAATTATGAGAACACTGAACTCAGCCTTTGTTTATAAAGCATCTTACCAGCATGACGCATGCAACCAAAGTGCTGTACAGTAACAAATTAAAACCAGAACTGTGGGAAGTGAGGGTGCTGCAGCGCCCCCTGCTGGTGACCTCAAAGATTTATTTACCACAATGGCACAAAAGTGGATTTTAGACTTTTTTGGGAAGCCTCGAGAAAACAAAAGGAGATGCAGCAACAGTGAGTTATGGGGTATATTGTCATGTATTTGGTCCAAGACAGTGCATTTACAGTTTATGTTTGCCGTTTCTTTTGTGCTTTTTTGTATTTCAGACACTTTTTAACACGGACACATTTGTCCCTCATTCTCCTCCACCTCTTCATGCGCTCGCCACCTCTAAACCCACGTTTCCTGTCGTTTCTGTCCACGAATAAAACGCTTGCTGCGCTTTGGCCTCAGACTCCAGCTGCAAGTCTCCTTTTCCCATCTTCCAGCTAAACAGCTGATCTGTCTGCTGCATCCATCCTTCTCATCCTCCTTTATACATAAAAAACACTAAACTACAGAAAAGTAACTTTCTGTCACAGATCGCTCCAATATCTAAAGTTTTGCCATCAATGGACCTTTTGGCACCTGCTGTCAGATCGCGCAGCCATCCTCTGTCCCCCAGCAACAAAACCCTACTGAACCATTCTTAGTTTAATTATTTTAGTATAACTCCGGTTTTATTTGGGCTATTAATAAAAATAAAAACTGGGTGTAGTTTATAATCCACATTTTAAAGGTGTCCCAGAATGCAATTAATCAACAATCTAAAACAGAGCTTTGAGCCTCCAAAAAGCATAAGACTAGTACAGTTTCATCAGGAGCCCTGATACAGGCCATTCTAAACCCCCTTACTCAGGCCTTCAGTGAAAAGAGCTGTTGACCCCTCCCACTCGGCCAGGACATGCTGATTGGTTGGTTTCCCCAGAAGGCCTCAGACACATGCAGGTTTGAGGAGGCGTGGCTCCCCCTTATGACATGTTAAGGAAGGCTTTCTCAGAACAGGAGGTTTTCTCTCACCTTTTTCAACTTTCTAATTTTCATAAAAAGTAGGTCAAACACGGCTTTGACTTATTGGCATGCTACTGTTGACCACCCAAGCTGTCTTATTCAACAACAAGGAAAATGTTGGTTTACATTCTAGGTCCCCAACATAAGTTGAAACTGAAACTCAGAGAGGCGGAGTCTTGCTGCTGCTGCGTCCCAAAGGTGTGTTTTCATTATCAACTGCAGATAGGCGTCGTAGGTTTTCAAGCAGTGCTTGAAGACTGTTGGAGGGTGTCTTCTTTCTAATAATGAGACTCGTATCAATGCGTACTACACATAGGCTATGATTCACCTGTACATAACAAGTTGAGCGCAGCTGAGCTTTTTTTTTCTCCAGCACCCCCTGCTGAAAATATGTTCCCGCGGCTAAGGATAAAACCAACAGAGTGAAATTTACAGAATAAGATCATATAAAATATCAGCAAGAGCTAACCCACAGAGTTAAAAGCCAGGTCATAAAAATAGTTCTTCAGCCTCATTTTAAAAACCGCTACTGATGAAGAGAGCCTAACAGATACGGAAAGTGCGTTTCATAGTTTAGGTCCCGCTACTGAGAACGCCCTATCCCCTCTCGTCTTCAGCTGAGGTCTGGGAGCCAAAAGCAGCAGCTGGTTCTCGGAACAGAGCGCCCAAACAGGAGCATATGGCTGCAACAACACAGTCAAATAGGCCGGAGCCAACCCATTCAGCGCCTTAAGCACTATTAAAGGAAGTTTGAAACAAATTCTAAAATTGACAGTAGTACTGTGTGCAACATTTTAAAACCCGACTGTAAGGTTTCTAAAAATTAAATTCATTAAAAAAGTCCAGTAGCTGACTGTAGACACATTTTTCCAGCACATTACTCAAAAAAGAGAGCTTAGAAATTGGCCTGTAATTAGCTGGCAACGAAGCATCCATATCAGGTTTCTTTAGAAGAAGGTGAATAATCGTCTTTTAAACGTAGATCTGTTTGAATTAAATGATTGTTTTTTTCCTCATTTGTTCACATCTCAGACTGAATGTCTTCTTTACACATTAAAAAAGTCTTAAAATTGTGTTTATTTCAGAGAACAAATGCTCAATATATGGTCAACGTTCTGCTTTGCTAAAGATTAAAAGCAATGAGAGTAAAATTTCTTGCAAAAATGCAAGTTGAATGCTTGTTGAATAATTTACTATAACTGCTTCAGACCTGAAGTCACGCTGAGCTGAAATGTGAAAATTAACAGAAGGTAGGAGAAACTAACAGAAGATGATGAGTAGAAGAAGAGACTGGAAAAAGAATATCAGCAATGGTGAAACCAGCAGAAGAAAAATTAAGAAGAAGATCTGGTTCAAAAAGCACAAGCTGTAGAAATTCAGAAAACAGCTTAAATATAACAAAAGTGTGCAACTAAACAGTTAAATTGTTACGAGCCTGCAAAACACACACACCAGTTATCTTCAGTATTCTTCAAATCTCATAGGATTTTTACTCCTCTATTATTTTATGAATCAATGCAAATATGGTCTCTAGTCTCATTTCAACCAGTAGAGGGCGTCATAACACAAAGTTCATATATTTTGTGCGGCTCTATGACAACATGATGGGAAAAAAAATCCCATTTTTGCATCAACACAATCATTTGAACAGAGACAGACAAACCATCTTATTTGAACCCGCAATCACTACAACATGCATACTGATCAAACAAAATGTTCTGCTCAAATAAAACAGTTTTGCAATATTATTTACATAAAAGAAGTATTTCATTTTAAGTGAACATGTTGTCCTCAAAATGAAGAGAATTTTACTTTAAACAGAAGCAAGGACTCAATTTTGACCAAATAAACTTTAATAGATGAGTCATACATAAAATTATTGCTTGTTGATTACCATTTCAAGCTCTTATTGCAAGCTGTTTTAACATTTATTCAACAATCGGACCTCTCATTAATTCCTATTTAGTTTGAATGCTTGGTAAAGCATTCAAAGTATTGAGTTTCTCCTCCTCCATTTTTCAGATTCCGTACGTTTTTTGAACTGTATCTCCTCCTACAGTTTTTCAGCTATTTCAGCAAGTTTGGTATCAAACCGTTCAGCTCGTTCAGCTCTTTCCGGCTATATCTCTTGGTATTGATATCTTCAACCGTTTCCGATTTATTCAGCTTTTTCGGCGATTTTTCAGCCCATTGAAATGAATGGAAAATGCTTAAAATCGCTCAATTTTGCACAAAATCGTTCATCTTTTTGACCTCTTACTTGCCAGGGTTAACTTCAACCTAGAGACTTCATTCAACTTTTAACAAACTCAAAAGAAGTTCAACTATTTCAAATTTTTTCAGCTTCTTGATATCTTTTACAGTTTTTCTACAATCACAGGTTAAACTTAAGGTACGATTTGGGAAAGTTCAGCAACGTCTCCTCCTCCCCCCATTCAAAAGAATAGGGCCAAAAACAGACTTTGCTCGACTTCAGACCGTGTCCTGAGGGAACCGTAGAACCGAGGGAAATGAGACTTGCGCTGGATGAAAGCTGACGGATTTTCCTCCGTTTTGAGCTATAATTTATGGACGTACTCCAAAAATTGTGGTCGTAGCGTTAACTAGTTTGGAAAGGTTTTAAAATATTTCTCCTTCCAGCAGCTGAGCTGTGCTGTCCCAAATATGGTCATTCCTTTCCCACTGTGACTGACAGCTCCAGATCTCAATCCAGAGGGGAAATTCTGCTACGACCACATCTTTTGGGGTAGACGCGTAATTTTCTCAAAAACAGTAGGTTTTTTTGTCTGCTTCGATGGGATGGTCTGGATTTTGCTGTAGCTGCCACGGTTTTTGCGCTACAAGGCTCAGAAGGAGGAGTGATCCTGATTTTCTCCCATTGGCAGCCATTCAATTTTTTCTCAGCTCAGGTGCTTCGATCGCTGTTTTAGAGCTAAACTGTACTCGTCATATCTCCTACAATATTAAAGATAGGCACACAAAAATTCACACAGAGCACCATCAAAGCCTTCGGCCGCTGACGGTTTTGGAATTTTTCGAATCGGTGTAATACTTTTCGAATGGTGAGGAGACGTTCGGAGCCTGCAATTTGACATTTGGAGCTGCAGAACAGGTGATCTCCTGATTCTGATGATTTTTTCTAAACAAAAATCTGCTACGACCACATTTTTTAGGGTACACTCATCAATTACTCAAAAACAGTAGTTTTACTCGTCTGCTTCGATGGGATGTCCTCGTTTTAGCTGTAGCTGTCACGGTTCTTGAGTTACAAGCGTCAGAAGGATGATTCAGCCACATTTTCCTCCCATATAAAACAGGCATTTTCTGCTCCGGTCTGTGTCAGACAGCAGAAATCATCTCATCATATCTCCTACAAATATTCTAGGTAGGCACACAAAAATTTCAATATAGCACCACCAAAGCCTTCTGATGTTCACGCTTTTGGAATTTTTCAAATCGGTGCAATACTTTTCGAATGGTGATGAGACGTTGGAGGCCTCTGAACGGACATCTAACAGCTGAAGCTGACTGTAAGTACATGCAGACAGGTCGTTAACACATGCAGACGGCTCGTTAAGCCTAATTATAAACAATTAAAGATCAAAGGATCAAAGGCTTTTCCTTATGAGTCAAGTTCACCTGTGTGTGTGAGTGTGTGTGTGTGTGTGTGTGTGTGTGTGTGTGTGCATGTGTGAGTGTGTGCATGTGTGTGTGAGAGTGTGTGTGAGAGAGTGTGTGTG